>CM042424.1:2247875-2285375 GCA_023634145.1 Thymallus thymallus | reverse complement strand
GATCCTAGATCAGCACTCATACTCTGAGATGCTTTGTGGATATGGGCCCTGGTCTCAATATGCAGCTCTATTTAAGCCATGCAGAACATTATAGATCCCAAAACATAACAGATAAGAAGTAATTTCACTTAATGAGGCATTGGGGGATAGATATGAACTGCATAGAGTGAGTGAAACTATTATTTTCGAATGGGCACCATTTTGGATCCGGAAGGTTGCTAAAATACATTCAAGGTTAGCAATCATCATTGAACTTTTGGAGCAAAGATGGAGGGCCAGTTTCCCAAAGTAGCATCATAAATATGGTAACTGTGTCGTAGTAGTACATACTCCGGGGCTCGCTCATGGTGACAGACTCGATGAAGTTCTGCGGAGTCATGTAAAGCTGTCCCTCATATTCCACTGAGCTGAACAGACGGAAGCGCTGCTCGTGAGACGACATGTACACATCCCCTTCCTCAAAGTCAAATGGCTGCACCTGGCAACAAACAAACAAACATTTTCAATGCAATGCACTATGGACTTGAGCATTTTTGAGACTGTACTGTAGTATCTTTCTGCCTGGGCCTAAGGGCGAAGGAAAAACAAGCCTTTCTTTCTCAACAATTCGTTCTCTCTCTCTCTCTCTTCCTGTCTCTCTCTCACTCCTTCTCTATCAGAGCTGTAACAGAAAAATCAAATATCACCCTCCACCTGGCAAACCACCCTCCAATCAATACTCTAACCTGTAGCCAGAAGCATACAGCTCCTCTAGAAAGACAACACTGATACTACTCCTCTCACTGTCTCTCTAAGATGCCAGCTAAAATATTACTATTCGACTTTCTCTACTACACTAACCCTCTTTCTTTCTCTCTAGCACCATCTCTCCTTCTCTCCATCCCTCTATCAGCGCTGTAAAAGAGAAAATCAAATACCACAATCCACCTGGCGAGACCAAGCAATCCTACAATCAATGGGCTAGTAGGGGGAGAAAGTTTCAACAACAGCCTTGCCGTTGAACAGAATAGCAGCTCTTCTAAAGAGACAATACTGCTCACACATGGTCTTCTTGAAGACGCCAGCTGAACCACTACTGTGTCCTTGCTTTGAATGTTTCCAAGTGTATTCTTAGCTGCATTTTTATTAGGGTCTCTCTGTCTAGAAATAGATCCACCTCTGGCTCTTTCACACAAGGCATTGAGGGAAAGACAGCTTGCCTGATTAAAATACAGCAAAGTGACACTGCAAAAAAAATCTAAAAGGCAGACTTCTTGGGTTGTAATTAGAAATGGGTATAAACATAGGACTAACTCTGCAGTGACGGGAAGAAACCAAGAGGTTCTCTGCTTTCCGCTGGAGCCCAATTTGCATACAGATTCATTCATAACGCTTTCATGAGGAGTTTGTAATTTTTTTTCATACAAAGGCATTAACTGAATGGAGAGAAATCGAAGGAAATTTCCCCAGAGAAGGGTAGAAGAAGAAGTCACTTCCTGGTTTGACTTCAAGGATTTTAGATGGATTTTACCCCCCCCCCTCTCTATCTCTGATTGATGTCAATGGTATGTGTTTGTACACCTAACTTAATTCACTACTACGTAATTCGCTTAAAAATCTTAAAACTTTCAATTTTAGAATATTCCTTACAAATTAATAAATACGTCCCTCATTCCAACCATTCCATCACACTGTGTCATGCATTTCTAGCAGTAAATGTCAATGTCTCCAATGGGAATTTAGCCTAATTAATATTTACCCCAACAGTGCCTTGTCAAACAGAATTAGGCTTACACAGAAATCAGTAGAAGGCATATGTCTGTAGCCTAAATGCATTTTTTATTAATCAAAAAATGCAATTTCAGAATGTGTGTGTGTGTGTGTGTGTGTGTGTGTGTGTGTGTGTGTGTGTGTGTGTGTGTGTGTGTGTGTGTGTGTGAGGGGTGACATGTCCCCCGTGAAAATATCCTAACAGTCATCCAGACCATGAGACCAAAAATATGATGTCCTGTCAAAAGTGGGGATGATTTAAAATAATACATTTGGTCGTGGGAGGATCAGAAATAAAGAGCATATCTGCATATGTTATTATTTTGTATTTTGTTAGGAAGTGTAAGAACAGTCGTTGGCAGGCCTCCTTTGCGGTAACTACGTCAAAGGGGCGCGCGCTTATCATTTCAGCACCGTCTCGAGCGGAGAGCGCCCTTCCTTCTTCAGTGTGCTTCGATATCATCTCTGGAAATAATGGGCCAATTGTTTCCGTTGTTCTGTAGAGAAATTAAACAATTTATCCGCTCGGGGAAAAATGTAACTAGTAGCCTACTAAGCTAGTCATGAGTCTGTGGTTTCCAAACTCAATTTCATAAGAAAAACATAATACTAAAACACATTGAAATAGGCGCTGCGCTTCTCGAATTCTCAGACCACTCTCACTCACTTAGGCTATAACACATTCATGACAGAATGCCTTTGACAGCGAGTTTGTATTCTGTCAACATACGAATACTTTTCGGGGACAAGAGAACTTACTGCGTGGCATTTTTCATAGACTATCTTGGCATAGCACATAACGTAAAATAGTAGCCTATACCTTTTGCTGTGCTTCTACAGCGGAAAGGGAAGGGAGCAGGTCGCGGCCACTGAAGCTATATCCCATCCTCTTCCTGCATCTTTGACTGTACATGTCGTTGTAAAAATAAAATGCCACTGCTCCCCCGGTTGCGAGACACATCCCAACAGCGAGGCATCTCCGTGTCCTACCTCCGGTAGTTGTCTGAACGCCGAGGAGCTCGTTTCCCGGAGCGGACCAGACATTTAACCTGTTTACGATTGAAGACAGTCTGCGAAAAGCGGCCATTGTTGTTGCTATGATGAGAGGATTGCAGGGAAAACGTATTCTCACTCCTCGCGAGATGTGGATCATATTCTCACTCCGATTCACCCGAGTTTTGGATGCTGCGGCTCTCACCGAAGTCCGGCTTTGAACCAGCCTCCAAAACAGATGGATTTGATGCTCCAATGGGTTTGGGACAGCATAAGGTGCTAATTTCTGAACCTTGGTGAATTATATACATAGTTGTGTTACTATTCTAATTAGAAGCCAATATTTATCCATTCAGGAGAATCAGGACCAATGCACATTTTGACAAGCCCTATTCAAACAGGAATGACAAGAGACTGCAAATAAAACATCATGTAGACTAGTAATACGTCACTTCTTTGACAATGTCCACGTTTCTCTGTTGGCTATTATATGGTCCCGAGTGTTGGGGCAATGTTTTAAGAAAAGTTGTATTTGTAAAAAATGTACTCTATTGCTATTCATGATCGTGTTGCTTCATCGTGATGTTACACAAGAACTTCTTACAGCTGGATCAAGGCAGTTTCGAAGTAAGACAGATATTAAAAGAACAAAGATTGCTGCATTTGACTTACTACATAGGCTATAGCCTAATGCTTTATATATCAATGTTAAGTCGATGGGTTCTTCAAGTTCCCTTTGATGCCTGCAACCACCTGGTCATGCAAGGGCCTATGTGGTTTTCTCCCCACTCCCATTTACAATACAAAAAAAAAACCCAGATCAAACAGCACTGCGTTTACTCTGCACGGAGCTCCACAATGTGCAGTGGGGAAATGTTTCAATGTGACCCTGGAAACAATTCATCTAATGCCAATGTCATCACGAAATGTGGCATGTAATTGACGTCTTCATTGTGGCGTATCGATCCGCGGGCGCGTATGGATTGATCGCTTCTGCGCCGCGCGCATCGGTTTTGTTTGAAGGTATTTTTTGGGGAAATCATAAATACTAATGAGCCCTGGGAAGCCAACAGGGAGAGAAAAGGTCCCCGGAGAGAGATCTTGATGAATCACCTATGTGTGGAAATGGTCACTTGGTCATTTGCAACCAGTCAATTCCCAGGGCCAGGCAGATGCATTGCATGCGCTGCTGCCTTGTACCCTATCAGTTAGACTCAGGTCATTGGCTGCCTCCCCTGTACCCTTCTCTCCCATGCCAGAATCAATTCAATGCAATACATGTTAGGGCATAGGCCTATACACTGGAGACTATCTGTAAATGTAGGATCGCTAATATGGGCAAAGTGGCTTGAACTATTTCATGCGCTGGTAGGCTACCATATTGTCCCATGCCTAACATCAATCCAATACAATAGTCTACATAGGGATAGTGTTATTCATTGCATACACAACTGGCTATTTGTAAACGTTTACAATAGGCAAAGTGGTTTGAACTATTGGCTTGTTTTTCTGGGGGAACTCTCGGTGACGGTGTCAAGTAACCTAGGCCTATCTGGGTATTTTGAAGCTCTAGGTTCAAACAGGCTTCTATCTTCCAAGTTCCCCCTGACTGTTGTTGGTCCCCTTAAAAGATCTCTCAACTTTGATCGCAAAGGTCTTTGATTCCTATCCTCTTTAAAAGACCACAATTAAGAAGAGCGTGTTCAAAGAGGCCAGGAGATCAGTGGAGGATTGACAGTCAAGTGATGCCGTTTGCACAGATGTGCGGCGGGTTATTAGGGTCTGTTTCTAAACGCGCCGCGGAACAGCCGCTGGATTACATAAAACAAACTCGGCAATAAATCAACATTTGTGCGCGAAAATCACGCAAAAGAAGGGGAAGTTTTTCCTCTCACCCCCAGCAGCAAATGACTGCACCTGAGTCACTCGAGCCGCAGGGTTATAAAGCGTTTAGGATGATAGTAATTATCTACTATATGGACACGTGCGCGCACGCACGCATACACACAATATAAACACAAACCCCCTTAACACACACTGCTGCAGGGTATTTATTTGTGGAGAACATATAACACTCCTGACAGTCAGTGCAGTCCTCAACTCAAAGCACCGCCCCGCATCCCCTAATCTTGTTCTGTTCTCCCTTCCCTCCCATCCACTGCCTCTCCACCTGCCATACGTCTTTGACACACACACACCCCTCTTCACTGGCTGCACTCGCTTAGTGCACCAAACCACTTGGAGCCAGCCAGGAAAGCCGTAGTGTTCTGAAGACAGGCTACTGCGCATTCCCCTGCGACACCGTAGAGTAAACCTCCGTGATTCACACGGCGTTTTATTAAAGGATCAACTCTCATTGACTTCTCTCTCAATGTGTTCCTTTCTAATCGCTAACAGTACTTTTAATAATCCACCTATGGGATGATGATAATCGGCGATGCAGATTAAACGGAACATCAAAGGTGTGCGCACGGTCAAGGATCAAGGAGTTATGTTTCAAAAAGAAATCTATAAAGCGCCTCATTAGCATACGGCAAGAGGGAATTTACATACGGAATATATTTAAAGTGGCGCTCCTCTCAAGCTCACACTCTTCATTTGCAGAACGCAGTGAGCACGAGCTGAGCACTCTCCCAGCAACCGCATCAACGACTGCGAGGGGAGGAAAACCCGAACGAACGAACTGAGCAAAGGGGAGTAGCCCGAGGTCGACAGAGGAGAGCATGTGCTGAACTGAGGATAAACGGATAATATGCGGATGTAAATAAAACGCGCACTTGCAAGTGAGAGGAAAAACGCATTTGGTGACTGCGCAAAAAAAATACACATTCACTCAGGAGGATCTCTCTTTCAGGAGCACAGCACGTTAACTTTTCTACCCGGTTCAAGGCGACTGTTTGTGAAGCTTGCTGGGCGGTTGTTTCTGGTTTCAATCGTTTTTGTGATGGGGGCTGTGGGCGAGGTGGGTACCTTTTCCTTGCACGGCCTGGATAGCTTCGGACACGGATCGCATTTTGTCCTGACGCCCGCGGGGGACACCACCGGACTGATGAGCGAGCACCTGGTGTCCGCCGAGAGGTTGTCGCGGAGCACGCCGTCGGATCTGACGCATCTGAAGGGGATTCTACGGAGGAGGCAGCTGTACTGCAGGACCGGGTTCCACCTCGAGATCCTGCCCGATGGCACAGTGCAAGGCACCAGGAAAGACCATAGCAGATTTGGTAAGGCATCAGAAAATATTTCCGAGCAATAATGCAGTTATTATACAGTTATGGCAGAAGTATACACATAATTATAATTGTTGTTATTAGTATTATGAATATGATTATGAATAAACTAATTATATGTGTATTATGAATATTATATTGTTATGATTATGGACACACTATTGCATCCTGTCTAATCTATAATGTGTGTATGTGTTTTTGTACCATAGTTACTATTCCAGACACCCCATAATATGTTCGCACATATTGCAACACAACTAATTTCCTCAATGGAGATTAGATTGGCAGAATTTCCTAACTGACCTTCTTATCAGCAAGATAGCAAATAATGCCTACTGATAACAGCTTCCATGATCGACATAAGAGTATGAATTCAGTATTAAGCATTGAATGATATATCCCTCAATGACTGGCTGAACTCATGACCTTATGATTTACGACATTTCTTAATTTATAAATCTGGTGTTAATCTCATGGTGGCCTGCTGGTTTGATTTGCAGGTATTTTGGAGTTCATCAGCTTGGCTGTGGGGATGGTGAGCATCCGTGGGGTGGACAGTGGATTATACCTGGGCATGAACAGCAAGGGAGATCTCTACGGCTCTGTAAGTATTTGCATTAGCATATAGCCTACTTGCTGCCTACATATACCCTTCATACTGCCTACTTATACCCTTCATAATGCCTACATATAGCCTTCATACTGCCTACATCCTGCCTTCATACCACCTAATGCACACCTACTGAATACATATACCCTTCATACTGCCTGCATACTGCCTACATATACCCTTCATATTACCTACATATTACCTACATATACCCTTCATGCTGCCTGCATATACCCATTTGTATTGTATTCAGTTCTGCTTATCCATTCTCATGGGCATCCCTGTGTAGGAGGTGATAACAGAGGTTACTATTCAGCATCAACTGAAAGAGAGAATTCCTCTTCCTCTGCCTCTATTGTCGGGTTAATCTGGGAGCGTGATAAGATATGACCAACCAGCAGGTGGCACACATTTTGTTCTGCAAGGAAGTCTGTATGTGTGTGTGAGCACCAACACTGAGATGACACTGCTCTGTTGTGTAACATTTCACTAATCACCTCTCTCTCCTTCTCCCTCCTCTCCCTCCCTCTCTCTCTCGCTGTCTCTCTAGGAGAAGCTGACAGCCGAGTGTGTCTTCCGGGAGCAGTTTGAGGAGAACTGGTACAACACGTACTCATCCAATCTTTACAGACACGGTGACCGGGGAGCGCACTACTTCGTGGCGCTCAACAAGGACGGCACGTCCAGGGACGGCGCCCGCTCCCGGCGACACCAGCGCTTCACCCATTTCCTGCCCAGGCCCGTGGATCCCGATCGGGTACCCGAACTCTACAAAGAGGTACTGGGCCACAGCTGAGACCCAGTGGGAGTGTGTTGGTCCCTGCGTCACTACACACCCAGCACACTGCACCGTGACTCTCAGTACTCTCCTATGAAGGGTCTGCATATCTTCAGTCTCCCTATGGCTTCCTATGGAAACAAAATGGAGGACAGGTCGTTTGGGGGCTGTGGGATGGATAGCAAAGATGTGTGGAGCCAGGCCTTGCGGTCTGGGGTCCGCAACCACCCTCCGTCCCCCAAAATGGGTCAAAGCCGGTGCAGCCCCAGGAGAAAGAACTACAGGTGTTTAATGGGGCTTTTTGGCTAAAAGGCGGGCCGGCCTGGTGGCCATCTTTGTTTTGGGAGCGTCGTGTTGAAGGTGAAGGGATCACCTCCAGAGCTGCTGATGTTATCTTCCTGATGGTTCTTCTTCACCACCCGCTGAGTGGCTTCTGAGATTCTGATTGGTCAATCTGACTGTAGTGAAATGGGAGTAGGAGAAGAAGAATGGATGGTCCTCCAGCGGAGTGTAGACTTTGTGTTCTTCTGTGGTAACCCAAGGTAGAAGACTTGTGAAGGAATTCTGTCCTGTTCCGTTTGTGACTGCATTCTATTCCCTGACACGAGCAAGGAGGTGAAAGGAAACACTCACTAAATAACTTTAGCCTGTTTCAGTTCTTTTATTTATGCATTTTTTTGGGACATATATTTATTTTATATATTTATTTATTTTGAGAATATATTTTTTACAGGTATACATAAGATTTAAAAAGAAGCCATCAGAGATTTATTTTGTGCCACTGTGTAAAAGCACTGCATTTGACGTGTCCTTTCAAACTGACTGAAGAAAGTATTTTTCCTATGAGTTTTTTATTTAGACAATGGTTTGTGTAAGGCCGCGCTGTCACTATTCCCGAGCGTGTCATCATCGGGGGCGTCCATGTTTCTCTTATGTCATCACAAAGAGCCAGAGTTCCACTGGGTTCCAGTGAGGAATAAACCTGTTAACACTTCAGATACACTGGTCTGGCTTCTTCATACAAATACAATAACATACGGTAATACTGAAACATGGTCTAATTACAATTAGATTGTGTCAAAAGGGACATTTAACATATACTGTATGTCACTTAAGCTGACATTTTAAATATATATAGGCCATGTATATACAATCATATATTGCATGTTTCAGACAGGAAAAACAAGGGATTGGTTATTGAGAGGTTATTAAGTAATCTCGTGTTGTTAATGTCTCAGAGACATTAAAATGACATATATGGAAAGTATACTGTTACAGTGATGCTTTAAAATCACTTCCTTCTAAAATTGAAAGCATCTCAGATAATTCCCCCCTGATCCTCTCTGTCCTCAACCCTGAACCATGTCTATCTCATTCCCTTGGCTCTACAATCATTTGTCTTTGAGGTTGACGTCTGCTCTGAACGATCCGTTCACCTCCGCTACAAACAAAACAAAATGGCAACCTAGTCCCTATCTAGTGCACTTCTTTTGACTAGAACCCACACGTCACACACCCCAAGTCACTTCTTTTGACTAGAACCCACACTGTTCACTCAGGGAATAGGGTGCCATTTGAGATTCAGCTTGTACACGTGGACTCTGGTCTAAAGTAGTGCACTACACAGGGAATAGGGTGCCATTTGAGATTCAGCTTGTACACGTGGACTCTGGTCTAAAGTAGTGCACTACACAGGGAATAGGGTGCCATTTGAGACATGCTCTACTTCTGCTTGGTGGGGCACTGCACTGTGCCACAGTAAACACCAATCCCTCCTGGAATGAAGGGAGGAACGTGGGAGCAGGACGGAGGGAAAGGAAAGACAGTCCTTCACCCTCCTTCCTCCCTGTGACAGACACTGACTGGTAACGCAAGACGCTCAGTGTTTCAGTCCTTTATTCTAGTTATGGTGCGACAGATCCTCTTTGTGATTCATCCTCCTGGGTGTGTGTGTGTGTGTGTGTGTGTGTGTGTGTGTGTGTTGGCCCCGTGTCAGCCCCGCTTGGCTTCGTTCAAGAGCATGCGGCAGCCATATTGATACAATGTGTCTTGTCAAAGGACACGGGTTCAGGGTGTATTGAACGCTCCTTTTCCAAAATAATATCACCTTGATAGGGGTGTAGTGTTAGAGGACTGAGAGGGAATGGTGTCTGAGTACCAGCATTGAGATGAGAGAGAACCATCCCAAAACAGGTGGGGTTGTGAGGGGGAACAAAAAGTTGTGTATGTCGGTCATGGTTGTGTTCTCTGTGTAGACAGGACTTTGAAGATATGTTTTAAGAGGTAGAATGAGAAATGTGAGTGTAAGGTACACTATTTGATGTACCTGTGTGTGTTTGTGTGTGTCTGTGTGTGTATGTGTGTGTGTCTATGTGTGTGTGTAGCCACCTATGTGTGATCTCTGAATCTCTGTGATGGTGAGCCAGGGGTTCTCCTGACTGCTGCTGTTGTGTGGTTATCTCTCTCTCTCTCTCTCTCTCTCTCTTTCTCTCTGTCTGTCTGTCTGTCTGTCTGTCTGTCTGTCTGTCTGTCTGTCTGTCTGTCTGTCTGTCTGTCTGTCTGTCTGTCTGGCTGGCTGGTTTTCCCTTCCCTGATGAAAAAATCACACCTCTCGACAACCAACCACCAGAGGATCTGAGAGAGGAGTGAACTACAGTCCATATCTGTGTTACCTGTGTGGTCTAGGAGTGAACTACAGTCCATATCTGTGTTACCTGTGTGGTCTAGGAGTGAACTACAGTCCATATCTGTGTTACCTGTGTGGTCTAGGAGTGAACTACAGTCCATAACTGTGTTACCTGTGTGGTCTAGGAGTGAACTACAGTCCATAACTGTGTTACCTGTGTGGTCTAGGAGTGAACTACAGTCCATATCTGTGTTACCTGTATGGTCTAGGAGTGAACTACAGTCCATATCTGTGTTACCTGTGTGGTCTAGGAGTGAACTACAGTCCATATCTGTGTTACCTGTATGGTCTAGGTTGTTCTCTAGAAGTGGTGCACCTCTGAGTTACTTTCACAGTAACACTGAGACATGTCCTTAAAGGAAACACAAAGCATTCTCCAGGGGGGTTTGTCAATGTGTTTTTCTGTGCAGTGTGTGTGTAGTGTGTGTGTGTCTGTGTGTGTGTGTGTGTGTGTGTGTAGCGTGCATGCTTGGGTGCAGATGGAATGAAAGAGAGAGATAGAGAGAAACATCAGAGCCTGACATGTCATGATGTTGGAATAGAAAAGTCCCCATATTCCATTGTGTTGTTCTTCCCAGGCAGGTGTGGAAGTCAGTGATCTCTCCCTCCATATCTGCAGCTAAAGCAGACCGCACAGGTGTTCCTCCTGCACTCGTCAAAGCATGTATACACACACACACCCTCTTTCCCTAACCCCTAACTCTAACCCTAACCCTAGCTCCTAACCCTAACCCCTAACTCTAACCCTAACCCTAGCTCCTAACCCTAACCCCTAACTCTAACCCTAACACTAATTCTAAACATAACCCTAAACACCCTAGAAATAGCATTTGACCTTGTGGGTACTAACAAAATGTCCCCAGTTGGTCCCCACAAGAAAACACACACACCTCTGATCTCCACTCTCTGTGTCTGCTCTATAGATGATAGTGGGTCAGGTGGGGGGAGGTTGGGGCTGGTACCAAAAACACTCAAACTTCAAGACATATTCTGAGTTTAAATACACTCCGGAATCAACTCTGCCCTACATAGAATCCAATGAGAGAGAATGACCTATCAAATACTACACCTATATAGTACATCTCTGCCTCTGTCATTACTGCTGAAAATCAGCATGGCATGTTTATAACTAGAACGTGGAGTACAGAGGCAACGTCAAGTAGCTGCATAATCACTGTTGTTGCCCTCAAACCCTCCAAACCAAAATACCATTGTATACAACCACAAATTAGACCTAGGGAGGGGGAAAAACCAAGGTCTGTGGCCCAAATGGCACCCTGTTCCCTACTTTTGACGAGGGCCCATAGGGCTTTGGTGGAAAGTAGTACATTATAAAGGGAATAGGGTGCAATTCGGGATAAAGACCAGGTGAAGACCAGGTGAAGACCAGGTGAAGACCAGGTGAAGACCATGACCAATGAGGTAAATCACAGGCGAAGGTTGAAAGGATCAAAACTTACTGTCACACCAACAGAGGAAATTAGTGGGAAACCCAAATCAAGTGGAAAATTATGTAGGCTAACTATTTCCCATTGCTGTGTGGATGTTGAAATTGAGTTTTCCGGTGACTTCTCAAATCCAAGGTTTCCTACCACACACCTGCACGGTCACGCTACCAGAACGAGAGGAGGAAAGGAAGAAAGGGATAAAATGAAGAAAAAAGAGAGGTAATGACAAAAGACAGGATGAAGGTAAAACGAGAGGAGGGAATACATTGGACATATGACCCTTTACTTCCTCATTACGAAGTTAACATTAGGGTCAAACTTCTATTTGACAGAGCTAATTTTACACTCATTTAAAGGTTCCAGTTTTACCTTCCTGGCTGCCTTCCTAACTGACACAAGCTATAGATAAACAGTTCCCTGGAACCCGGTGTTCCGCGCAGCCTCAGTGAACACACAAGCCAATAAGCATTTGGCATATGCGCTGCGTTCAAGATTACAAGAACAGTTGTTGCGGCGTGTTGCTCAGCATTAAAGACATTTCTTCACACACCGGCAACTAAACCAACTCTTAACATGCCTTTTATGTGTCTAAATACAGAGATTAAGTAAGGAGGAGAGGTTCCCCAGAGGACTGTGTGGGTAGAAACTAATTTTCATGGTTTATTGTGAACATGGGACCCTGTCAATGCTATGGATTCAGTCCCAAATGTTCTGTTAAATTCTTAATAGGAAAAGAGACATCCATCACCTTACCAGACAGAGAAGAGACAGAGGGAGAGAGCGAGGGAGAGAGAGAGGGAGAGAGAGGGAGAAGGATAGTCAGAGCTGTAGAGAGGGAGGGAGTCATATTGAGAGCGAGGAAGGGACAGACAAAGAGGCAGAGAAATATTACTGCTTGTCAGCCCTCTAAAATCTACTTTCATCCTCATCTCACAACCCAATAGTTTATAGTCGTTTGCACTCAAATCAGTGCCATCGTTGACCTCCTAACGTCACCTAATATCTCATTCCCAACAGCTCCCTTATCTTCCATCCCCCAATAATATCTCTTATAATAAAGACATAAAACACCAGCCTTCATCAGTAATAATACGTATGGTGAAATATTAAAACAGCCGAGCTGTGATGCATTGGTACAACAAACATTCATGAATACTGGTAGTAGTGTTACTACTAGCCCCAGGCCTGCGGGAAAGACAGTGGGGGATTTCCCTAGCGATATAGGGAGGATAGGAAGGCACTCTCTCTCTCTCTCTCACTCTCTCTCTCTCTCTCCTCTCTCTCTCCTCTCTCTCTCTCTCCTCTCTCTCTCTCTCTCTCTCTCTCTCCTCTCTCTCTCTCTCTCTCTCTCTCTCTCTCTCTCTCTCTCTCTCTCTCTCTCTCTCTCTCTCTCTCTCTCTCTCTCTCTCTCTCCTCTCTCTCTCTCTCTCTCTCTCTCTCTCTCTCTCTCTCTCTCTCTCTCTCTCTCTCTCTCTCTCTCTCTCTCTCTCTCTCTCTCTCTCTCTCTCTCTCTCTCTCTCTCTCTCCCTCCCTCCCTCCCTCCCTCTATGGTGGAAGTAATTAAAGCAAGTGAGGGTATATTGAAGTATATTGAACTCATCTCTCCTCCACCCCCACCTCCCTGCCTCGTCGATACATCACTCACCAAGCACTATTGATCCCAGTGAAGACTTCCCTCTGCAGGAAGAGGGGAGTAGGGCAGCTCCCACCTCCGCAGTGTGTGTGTGTCCAGGATTCCACTGTGTGTGTATGGAGTGCATGTGTGTGTGTGTGTGCATATATGAGTGTGTGTGTGTATTATATGTATATGTGTCCAAGATTCCACTGTGTGTGACCAATAGCACGTCCATTTCAGCTGGATCTTCACAAACCCATTTTGAACGGTCTGCCACCCGCCCCACTCAAACCCCTTTCCCTCTCTCTTCTCTCCCTGCCTAAAGCTCTATCCATCTAATAACATGTGTAATGATTTTAACTAAATGAGAATCTTTCAGCTCCCCACCCCTCTCAGATTAGTAGATCAATGAGGCTGTGTGGTCATCATAAATTCACCCAGTCAGTGGACCAATCCTGCAGAATAACTCCAGTAGAATAGAACCGATTTTAATGGAGCCTTATGAAGACTTCACAACCCCTTCATAAGCCTCAATAAACTCTTTATACCACTTTCATAGATGCTGCACAAATAATTTGTAAGAAAATACGCTATATAGAGGATAGAAAAGGGCTATGACACATTTGATAAGGGTATTTTGTAATTGTTTATAGGTTCACTATTCACTAAAAGGAAAGCACAGTCTGTGGTGAAATCTATTTACTTCTAGACAATTTCAATGGGTTGTTATCTATCTTCAATGGGTTGTTATCTATCTTCAATTGGTTGTTATCAATCTTTAATGGGTTGTTATCTATCTTCAATGGGTTGTTATCTGTCTTTAATGGGATGTTATATATCTGTAATGGGTTGTTATCTATCTTCAATGGGTTGTTATCTGTCTTCAATGGGATGTTATATATCTTTAATGGGTTGTTATCTATCTTAAATGGGTTGTTATCTGTCTTCAATGGGATGTTATATATCTTTAATGGGTTGTTATCTGTCTTCAATGGGTTGTTATCTATCTTCAGTGGGTTGTTGTATAACTTTAATGGGTTGTTATCTATCTTCAATGGGTTGTTATATAATCCCTCTTTCTACTCTCTCTCCACTCTCTGTTCATATCTCTTCCCTTGTATCTAACCCCATCTCATTCCTATCTCTCTTCCCTCTCCCCACTTTCTCCTTGTGTCAACCTTCACCTTTCTCATTCTCTCCCTGACTCTCTCTCCCTGTCTCCCTCTCCATATCTACTCCCTGTCTCTCTCTCCCTGTCTACTCCCTGTCTCTCTCTCCCTGTCTACTCCCTGTCTCTCTCTCCATATCTACTCTCTGTCTCTCTCTCCCTGTCTACTCCCTGTCTCTCTCTCCATGTCTCTCTCTCTCCATATCTACTCCCTGTCTCTCTCTCCCTGTCTACTCCCTGTCTCTCTCTTCATGTCTCTCTCTCCATATCTACTCTCTGTCTCTCTCTCCATGTCTACTCCCTGTCTCTCTCTCCATATCTACTCTGTCTCTCTCTCCATGTCTACTCCCTGTCTCTCTCTCCCTGTCTACTCCCTGTCTCTCTCTCCATGTCTCTCTCTCCCTGTCTACTCCCTGTCTCTCTCACCATGTCTCTCTCTCCCTGTCTACTCCCTGCCTCTCTCTCCCTGTCTCCCTCTACATATATACTCCCTGTCTCCCTCTACATATCTACTCCCTGTCTCTCTCTCCATATCTACTCCCCGTCTCTCTCTCCCTGTCTCCCTCTACATATCTACTCCCTGTCTCTCTCTCCCTGTCTACTCCTTGTCTCTCTCTGCCTACCTACTCCCTGTCTCTCTCTCCATATCTACACCCTGTCTCTCTCTCCTTGTCTACTCCCTGTCTACGCCCTGTCTCCCTCTCCATATCTTCTCCCTGTCTCCCTCTCTCTGTCTCTCTCTCCATATCTACTCCCTGTCTACTCCCTGTCTCTCTCTCCCAATCTACTCCCTGTCTCTCTCTCCCTGTCTACTCCTTGTCCCTCTCTCCATATCTACTCCCTGTCTCTCTCTCCATATCTACTCCCTGTCTCTCTCTCCATATCTACTCCCTGTCTCTCTTTCCATATGTACTCCCTGTCTTTCTCTCCATATCTACTCACTGTCTCTCTCTCCATATCTACTCCCTGTCTCTCTCTCCCTGTCTACTCCTTGTCCCTCTCTCCATATCTACTCCCTGTCTCTCTCTCCATATCTACTCCCTGTCTCTCTTTCCATATGTACTCCCTGTCTTTCTCTCCATATCTACTCACTGTCTCTCTCTCCCTGTCTACTCCCTGTCTCTCTCTTCATGTCTCTCTCTCCATATCTACTCCCTGTCTCTCTCTCCATATCTACTCCCTGTCTCTCTTTCCATATGTACTCCCTGTCTTTCTCTCCATATCTACTCACTGTCTCTCTCTCCCTGTCTACTCCCTGTCTCTCTCTTCATGTCTCTCTCTCCATATCTACTCCCTGTCTCTCTCTCCATATCTACTCACTGTCTCTCTCTCCCTGTCTACTCCCTGTCTCTCTCTCTGCCTGTCTACTCACTGTCTCTCTCTCCCTATCTACTCCCTGTCTCTCTCTCCCTATCTACTCCCTGTCTCTCTCTCCATATCTACTCCCTGTCTCTCTCTCCATATCTACTCCCTGTCTCTCTTTCCATATCTACTCCCTGTCTCTCTCTCTCCATATCTACTCCCTGTCTCTCCCTCCCTATCTACTCCCTGTCTCTCTCTCCCTGCCTATTCCCTGTCTATCTCTCATATCTACTCCCTGTATCTCTCTCCCTGTCTCTCTCTCCCTATCTACTCCCTGTCTCTCTCTCCCTGCCTACTCCCTGTCTCTCTTTCTATCTACTCCCTGTCTCTCACCCCATATCTACTCCCTGTCTCTCTCTCCCTATCTACTCCCTGTCTCCCTCTCCCTGCCTACTCCCTGTCTCTCTTTCTATCTACTCCCTGTCTCTCACCCCATATCTACTCCCTGTCTCTCTCTCCCTATCTACTCCCTGTCTCTCTCTCTTATAGGTGAAATTCCAATCCCACACTTCTCTTCTACTGACAGTATTCAGTGACTGTCACACACATACTGACCTACCATGTACTGACCTACCATGTACACACATACTGACCTACCATGTACACACATACTGACCTACATGTACACACATACTGACCTACATGTACACACATACTGACCTACATGTACACACATACTGACCTACCATGTACACACATACTGACCTACCATGTACACACATACTGACCTACCATGTACACACATACTGACCTACCATGTACACACATACTGACCTACCATGTACACACATACTGACCTACCATGTACACACATACTGACCTACCATGTACACACATACTGACCTACCATGTACACACATACTGACCTACCATGTACACACATACTGACCTACCATGTACACACATACTGACCTACCATGTACACACATACTGACCTACATGTACACACATACTGCCCTACCATGTACACACATACTGTACACACATACCGACCTACCATGTACACACACACTGACCTACCTACCCTCTCTCTCTCTCTCTCTCTCTCTCTCTCTCTCTCTCTCTCTCTCTCTCTCTCTCTCTCTCTCTCTCTCTCTCTCTCTCTCTCTCTCTCTCTCTCTCTCTCTCTCTCTCTAAGATCACAGTAATGTATATCAAACAACCTGGACCCACCTGTCAGTGTGGGCAAGTCAGCAATTAAAGCTCCCGCAGCCAGACGTCAGATAAATCACCCAGGTGAGGGGAGGAGGGAAAGGGGGAGAGGGGAGCAGGCAAGCCCCGACAAGCCCAGCCAGGAGAGGCCCAGACTGGGGAAGGATGAGCACGGCCTGTCTCTCTCAGAGAGAGAACCACACGGATGACTGGTGCATTATATTGATTTGTATAGATGATTTGAATAGATGATTTGTAGATCACTATGTTATGGTCTGCTGGATAATAAAGACATAAGACAGATGGAGCCTCTTACAGAGGATGGGAAACTGTATCCTGCTACTCTGCATTAAATAAAACAGACCTTCTGCTTGTCGCTCATTGGCCACTGCCAGGTGACAGGGTCTGCACCCGCAACATGCTTTGACCAATCAGTGAGAGGTTTCAGACTGAGGCAGGGCGTAAGAATGGAAACGTTGCTTTATACAGCAATGGAGAATATGACAGACTTTGTGAATGAAACATGCAAATGTCTTTTCTCCTCTCCTCTGCTCCGCCCTCACCTCAGAGAGAGAGAGAGAGAGAGAGTGAGTGCGAGAGAGAGAGAGAGAGAGCGAGAGAGAGAGTGTTTGAGTATGTTTGAAGGTGTGAACCAAACCCAGCCCAGGCTGCTGTTACCTGCTAGAAGGTAAACAATGTTAGCTGGTGTTTTAAGATTGAAGGAACTTCAAACGCAGCAGGCAGGACGATACAGAAACACACACACACACACACACACACACACACACACACACACACACACACACACACACACACACACACACACACACACACACACACACACACACACACACACACACACACACAGACACAGACACAGACACAGACACAGACACACACACACACACACACACACACACACACACACATACATACGGACACACGCACACACACCACAAACATGCTGAAAGGGGCCGCGCAGAGGAGAGGAAACTCCCTGGCTGGGAAAACCAGGGATCGCTCACGTCCTGATTGTCTGATAAGCATGGATGTGTATTTATGTGTGTGTGTGTGTGTGTGTGTGTGTGAGGTGTGTCTGTGTGTGAGGTGTGTGTGCGTGTGTGTGTGTGTGTGTGTGCGTGTGTGCGTGTGAGGTGTGTGTGTGTGTGTGAGGTGTGTATGTGTGAGATGGGTGTGTGTGAGGTGTGTGTGCGTGTGAGGTGTGTGAGGTGTGGGTGCGTGTGAGGTGTGTGTGTGAGGTGTGGGTGCGTGTGAGGTGTGTGTGTGTGAGGTGTGTGTGCGTGTGAGGTGTGTGTGTGTGTGAGGTGTGCGTGTGAGGTGTGTGTGTTTCTTTTTTCTCTTTCCAAGAGTGTTTCTATGAGTTAAACCCCAGCATGAGAAAAGACGAGAATATCCAAGAGATTTCAATGGAACCCAATGTACTGTACACACCATATCCTTTCACCAGCCTTCACAGATACGTTTTATATGTTGTCATACCTCAGCTATGGCTGACTGTCATCGCCAGCAAACACCTCTTTAAGAGGATGCTTTGTCCACACGCACCTGACCACCTAGTTTTAAGTGAACAACCGCCACTCTCCACAAAAGGATCCTTCACCACCTGTGAGGGTGCAGAAATCATCGTCGTGAGGGAGGTGCGGACACAGGCAACAGCGGATAGCTATGATGACGCGGCGGGTGTGTGCGATGACACACACAGTCTGCCTCCTCTAGTACAACTCGGCGACACACAGACACACACTCACACACACTCGCTGCATTAAAACACACACCTCACGAATCACCACACGTCACGGGATGGAAATGTGTGTAAAAACATACCAAGAGTGTGTGTGTCTATGTGTGTGTGTTAATGTGTGTGTGTCTATGTGTGTGTGTGTGAGAATGTTGCGCGGTGAGGTGTGTATCTATGTGTGTGTGTTTATGTGTGTGTATCTATGTGTGTGTGTCTATGGGAGTGTTGCGCGGTGAGGTGGCAGTGTGGATTAACGTCTGTATTTGCGTTGACAGGTACAAGTCTACGAGGGAGGTACGCAAACACCTTCAAGCGATCCGTTCTCCTACAACTCTTTGTTCAGATAAACCCACACCCAGACACACCACACACACACACACACACACACACACACACACACACACACACACACACAAAGCGCATATAACGTGACCCTTTCTTACCCCTCTCCTCTCTTCAGCACACGCTCCCATCTCTCCCAGCTGAAAACACAGCCCAGAGGGCCCTCTATACAGTGTCTTACTAAACCCTGATGTTGACAGGTTGACGTAGGTAGATTAAATAGAGTCTAGCAGGTTTATGGTGCTTTCCTCGACGCGCTGCACTGACGGCTGATCTGGGAGCAAAGACATGAACGTTGCGATATACGTTTGATGTATTTTCTTTGGAGGGATGGAGGTGGCGGCGGTGTATGAGGGCATGTGTGGGTGAGGGGAGTTGTGTGTGTGTTTGTGATGTTCAGGGGATGTTCAGAGACAACAATGAGGGTCAAGACTGACATCTTATCCTTTGCTAACAATTGAGTTACACACAATTCAACCTGAGCAGGTGAGAACATTCAGGAGGAACCTGTAGAGCTTCTCTCTCTCTGAACCAGACTTCTCTCTCTGAACCATACTTCTCTCTCAGGTTAACCATACTTCTCTCTGTCTCTGAACCATACTCTCTCTCTCTCTGAAAAGTACTTCTCTCTCTGAACCATACTTTTCTCTCTCTGAACCATACTTCTCTCTCTGAACCATTCTTCTTTCTCTCTCTGAACCATACTTCTCTCTCTGAACCATACTTCTCTCTCTGAACCATACTTCCCTCTCTGAACCATACTTCTCTCTCTGAACCATACTTCTCTCTCTCTCTGAACCATACTTCTCTCTGAACCATACTTCTCTCTCTGAACTATACTTCTCTCTCTGAACCATACTTCCCTCTCTGAACCATACTTCTCTCTCTGAACCATACTTCTCTCTCTCTCTGAACCATACTTCTCTCTCTGAACCATACTTCTCTCTTTTAACCATACTTCTCTCTCTGAACCATACTTCTCTCTCTGAACCATACTTCTCTCCCTCTGAGTATTCCTTCATATTGACACAGTATCAACAGTATCAACTCTAATGGGCCATCCTAAGTCCCACTCCCACATAAGGGTGAATACCTGTCCCATTCATTCTCCCACTCGGATTCCCAGTTGAGATAAGGGCGAATTGGATCGGGCCTTTTTACAAATCTGCGTAAAGAGATCCTTCACCCGGATTGCTGCCGTAACCGTGTCGACTCGAACAAAAACATGCACCGGGATTACGTTATGGTTTTGTGTGTGTGTTTGGGGCGTCAGGACAGGAGTCTCATTGAAGGGCACGGAGCATGCACAGGACAGGGAGTACACACACACACAAATACACACGGAGTGGGGGGGGGGGGGGGGGGGGGCATGGACAAAGAGGTGCTTTGTGTCTCCAGGAGCCTCAGTGGTCTCTGATATCAAAGGAGAGAGCAGCCAGAGAGACTCGGCACTGCAGAGGTACCAACGACAGGATGTGGGCCCGAGTGTCGGCTGAAAGACGGAGGATAGGAAGAGAGAAAGAAAGATAGATAGATAGATAGATGGGGGGGAGAGATATTGATGATGGAAGGGACAACGTTCAATATCTACAGTAAAGATGGATCAAATCCAGAGGCCTGGAGATTTTCCTCAACCATATGATTTACCCACAATCTGGAGTAAGGCCTGGAGTTTTTCTGTTCAGGTCACACAAGGTCAAGAAAAAAACTATTGGCTTGAATCAAACAATCCTGAAAGAAAGTTGTCAAACACTGTAATTAGTAACACTACACTTCATGTCACAATGTCATCAAAGGAGATTACGCATTGAGATAACACAAAAAAACATATCCAATTGTGTCCCATTCACTTCCATGACAAATAGGACCTACCCATGGATAAATAGGGCTTGTTAGCCGAGTAGTGATGTAATTCTGCCGTCTTTGATATTCCCGCTTCTTCCCAGTCAAAATTCCTGGCCGCGCCCCGGCAAGTCAGTCAGGGATCTACTTGTTGTTTTCGTACCACAAACGGATACTGGGTGAAACCACAGAGCTGGATTCACCATTGACTGCCAGAATAGGAACATGATCCACTCACAGACGGAGGGAGAGAGAGAGAGAGCGAGAGAGCCAGTGAAGAACAAACACCATTGTAAATACAACCCATATTTATTGTTTATTTATTTTCCCTTTTGTACTTTAACTATTTGCACATCATTACAACACTGTATATATACATAATATGACATTTGAAATGTCTTTATTCTTTTGGAACTTCAGAGTGTAATGTTTACTGTTAATTATCTATTTCACTTGCTTTGGCAATGTTAACATATGTTTCCCATGCCAATAAAGCCCGTAATTGAAAACAATTGAATAGAGAGAAGTAGAGGGAGAGAGAGTGAGAGAGAGAGCGGGAGAAAGAGAGAGAGAGAGGGAGGGGGGGGAAGAGAGAGACAGAGAGAAAGAGAGAGAGGGGGAGAGAGAGAGGGAGAAAAGTAGAGAGAGAGAGAGAGAAAGAGGGAGAGAGAGAGCGGGAGAAAGAGAGAGGGGGGGGAGAAAGAGAGAGAGAGAGAGAGAGAGAGAGAGAGGGAGAGAGAGAGAGTGAGAGAGAGAGAAAGAGAGGGAGAGAAGTAGAGAGAGAGAGAGAGAGAGAGAGGGAGAGAGAGAGAGAGAAGTAGAGAGAGAGAGAGGGGGAGAGAGAGAGAGAGAGAGAGAGAGAGAGAGAGAGAGAGAGAGAGAGAGAGAGAGAGAGAGAGAGAGCAATATAAGGAAAGGGGGTGGTAGAGAGAGGGAGGGTAAAAGGGAGAGGTGAGTGTGGGGTGGGAGAGTATTGGGGAGAGGATGATGTGTGCATATTTGTGAAAGAGAGATAGAGAGGGCGATTGGTTAGAGAGAATATGGAGAGAAAGATAGAGAAAGAGAGAGATAGAGAGAAGAGAGAGAGAGAGAGAGAGAGATTATTTTGGAACTTCTGTGAGTGTAATGTTTACTGTTCATTTATCTTGTGTATTTCACTCTTGTTTATTATCTACTTCACTCGTTTTGGCAATGTTAACATATGTTTCCCATGCCAATAAAGCCCTTTGAATTTAATTGAATTGAGAGAGGGGGGAGGGATAGAGAGAGAGAGGGGGGGGACAGAGAGAGAGAGAGAGAGAGAGAGAGAGAGAGATTGGTTAGAGAGAATATGGAGAGAGAGAGGGAGAAATAAAATGATGATGAGAAATAAAAAGAAGAGTCTGTGTTCATCTCTCTCTCACTCTCTGTCTGTCACTTTCTCTGTGAGGGTGTGAGGGTGTGTGGGTGGGTGGGTGCATTTACGGATTTGTGTTTGAAAGATAGAGAGAGAGAGAAGAGAGAGAGAAAGAGCAACAGAGCGAGAGAGAAGAGAATATGAAGCGTATCACAGAAATCGTGGGGATTTCCTAGTGCCCTGGAGACTCGCACATCTTAAAACAACACATGATGACACTGATCCCTTCATAAGGATATCATTTTAATCCCCACATAAATCTAACCTCCTAAGATATCATGTGTATCCCCCCCATATTACAGGTTACAGCCTCTGAGATATACTGCTAATAGTACCATACTCCATGGTAACAATGTATTTGGCTGTTTCAGGTTCTATGTCTCTGTCTCTGTTGCTATGAATGGTGTAACACACAGGTATGAATGGACCAGTATGTTATCAAAATTCAGCTAGTTAGAACATAACATTAAATCACCTGAAAACTGTCAGCCATCTTGGATGTCTACACCACCATGCACACGATTAATGGGCTGTTTGTGTCTCACCCTTATTTTCTGAGGAGTGGTCTCTCTCTCTCTCTCTCTCTCTCTCTCTCTCACCATCTTTCTCTGTCTATCTGCCCTTCTCACTCTCTATCCTTCGGTTAAGATTGCCATTTACTTGAATCCAATAATTTTTCATGCCCTGATACTTCCCTACCTATCAATAACAGTGACAAGTGGACTCCTGGTGCAATCCATCATGATCGAAAGTTACACGGCTATTCTCTCCACATATGAAAACGGCCCGAATCAAATACCTCAATACCTGTGCTGACCAGGCAAAACTAAATGCATCGAACAGGGAACAGTCTGCTTGTCTGAACAACTGAGGGGTCGAAATAAGCCATTCATCTTACACACGGCTTAATGTCGTACCACTGGGATCAATACTGGGTCCTTTGTCGTTTTCACCACAACACTGAGGAAAAGCAGACTCTTCCAATTAAGGATGAAGAATACCATGAAACAACATGAAAAGCCTTTACCGGGACCCACCTGTTCCTCATAAAGAATCGTCACAGTAACGACGTTGACACTTTGGGGACATGTGGTAAAAAGCTAACGTGGAGCTAAACTAACACTGATGCGTCAGAGTCAAGCAAACTTTGTGAGACGTTTTTTACCACCACATCTCGTCTGGACGCTGTAAGCAAGATGAAGAAACAGAGAGAGTGTGAACACGGAGGGCATCTTTGACTTTTCATGCTTTACCTGGCTCAGTTAATCGATGTTCCCACAAGAGGAGGCCCCTCCTTTTTGGAGGGAAACGGTGAACGGATTAAAAAAGAGGGGGATGAGGATTCACATGGGAAAAAAGTATGAGCAGAAGACAAAGACATGGTCCTCCATACATCAGAGAGGGGGAGGGGGACAAAGCTGGGTTTATGGGCGCTAACAAAAGGCCCCTTCAGCAGGGAGCCGACCTGGGAGGGACCTGAGAAGGAGGGCAGCTGGGAAGCAGGGGGCCCCAGGTCCAGGGAGGACAGGTATCATGTAAGCCTGGGTAGAGGGGCCTTTCAGACGGACATTAGTGTCACCCGCTGCCCAGGCCTGATAACAGCCAGCTTAAGGCCCCGGGTAACATAAGAAGGCCTTAATGCTGCAGCAGCATGATCATGGAGAGATGGTAGATGACTACAGGAGGTAGGTTTATGTCATGAATCACACGCTCGCACATATATCCACACGCACTCACAATAGAAGATAAATTAAGTTCATGATATGTCTGGATCAGCATGCTAAAGTCAGGTTTTTTGGTCGACAATTTCCGCTCCTCACAGGTTTTTCTCTAATATAATAATAATGAATAATAATAATATTAATAATAATAATATTAAGTCTTATGCACTATTACATCTATTTATTTATATTTGTTATATTTCGTTGTCACTATCACGTTATAATAAGAGACGGGACAGGAGGGTGAACTGGAAGAAGAGGAAATGATGTGTGTCTTACAATAGCAACAGTCCCTCAGACACAACACCTGACGGACAGATGAAAGAGACTAACAACTCTACCAAGGGCTGTGATGATGATGATGATGATGATGGTTCCATTGTTCCATACATCACAATGTAAACAGAGATGAAGAAGAAAGAAAGTCAAAACAGTCATTAGAAGTCTGACAGGCAATGACAGTAGTGGTGGTGAGTGGAGGAGAGGGGTGGAGGAGAAGACAGGAGAGGAGCAGGCAGCGTGGAGACATCAAAGCCCAGAGGATCAGATGAACAGCTGGGTAGCAGCAGGGTTGTCAAAGGAGACCAGGAGGACCTGTGTGCCCACCCACCTGGCCTCATATACACACACACACACACACACACACACACACACACACACACACACACACACACACACACACACACACACACACACACACACACACACACACACACACACACACACACACACACACACACACACACACACACACACAGATAGATAGATACACACAGATAGATACACACACACACACACACACACACACACACACACACACAGATAGACACACACACAGATAGATACACACACAGATAGATACACACACAGATAGATACATACAGATAGATGCACACACAGATAGACACACACAGATAGACACACACACAGATAGATACACACACAGATAGACACACAAAGATAGATACACACACAGATAGATACACACACAGATAGATAAACACAGATAGATCCATACACACACTGTTGGACTAATGGTTCCAACCTGGATCAGCTAGATGCAGGGCGATATTGAATGTGCCCCTCAGTGTCTGTCACCTTGATTACTCTAATGTTTCTCTCGACCTGTGCAGCTACGCTGTAAACTAAATCAATGTGACCTTTCATTCATATGTTCGGTTGTAGCAACCTAGAGAGTATCATGCAGTAGCCTCAACCTATCGATGTTACATTGATCTAGGTGAATGGAATATGAATGACAGTCATCCAGCCGTAATTGGGAGTCCCATAGGGCTGCGCACAATTGGCCTAGCGTCGTCCGAGTTTGGTCGGTGTAAGCCGTCATTGTATATAAGAATTTGTTCTTAATTGACTTGCCTAGTTAAATAAAGGTTAAATAAAAATCCTAAACGTCACCAACCGCCACTGACACACACAGAGATACACACACTCACACTCACACACACACACACACATACAAATGACTACCACCATAGACACAGAGAGCTGATGGCCATTGGCTGGTGATTCCCTAAAGAGTGTTTAAAGGGATAATATATGTGATGATTAGGGCCTTTGATGAGCTTGCTGTAAATCTAACAAGCTGTCAGCTGTGATTTCCCAGCCAGAGAAAAAGGCCCTACAGCACGAGACTCACTTTCAGTGCTGACACCTACTTGTTGGCACTGGGAAGTGCAACAACAAGGTAAACATATATTTTTGCATTTTTATTAATCCTTGGCAAATCAGTTAAGAACTACCTACAGGCTCAGCCCCTAGAGCAAATTAGGGTGTCGACAGGTTTTCACCTTCTCAGCTCAGGGATTCAATCCAGCAACCTTTTGGTTACTGGCCCAATGCTCTACCCACTAGATAGATAGATAGATAGATAGATAGATAGATAGATAGATAGATAGATAGATAGATAGATAGATAGATAGATAGATAGATAGATAGATAGATAGATAGATAGATAGATAGATAGATAGATAGATAGATAGATAGATAGATAGATAGATAGATAGATAGATAGATAGATAGATAGATAGATAGATAGATAGATAGATAGGTACTTTATTGATCCCCCGGGGGGGAAATTTCATTGTCAAGCAGCTACAACAAAACACAGGGCAGGTGCAAAATGCCACAACGAAAGTACACAAAAGACAGATACACGGTACATGATACATAGAGCGGCAGTATGAAAAAGTATAGAAA
The DNA here is from genome assembly GCA_023634145.1 of Thymallus thymallus. Lineage (NCBI taxonomy): Eukaryota > Metazoa > Chordata > Actinopteri > Salmoniformes > Salmonidae > Thymallus > Thymallus thymallus. The sequence goes on along the minus strand of CM042424.1, from coordinate 2,259,310 downwards.
TACAAGATATCTGGAGTGCAAAAAAAAGCTATAAAAAGGACATTGCATAGTATGGGTGGTTGGCTGAATATGTACACTATACGTTGGTGGATGTTGGATGGTTAACTATACTATACAGGTCGATGGCAGAGAAATACTTCAGTAGCTAAAAATGCGTATGATATGAGCGAGGGTAATAATAGTTTACTTAATAGACAGACTGGGTAAATGAACAGGTAAGTGAATATCTTGCATGGTTAAATTAGCTGTACAGTTAGGTATACAGTTATATTTACAGATAAGTGAATACTTGCATGTTTACACAAACTGTACAGGTAAATGACAGGAAGAGATACTTTAATAGCTAAATGTGTGTATGATATCATTTGGGGTAATAATAGTAATTCCCTTAAAATACAGTCCTTAGTGCGCAGGGTTTAATTACAGACAACTGCACTTATTGCACATTCGATATACAAAGGCGCCCAAGTGACATGGGAAACTGTCATTCAAAGATTCTGGTGACATTTATACATACTTTAACTTGACTTATTTGTCTTGTCCTCCTCTTTCAATGGTTATTTCCTCATTTAGTAATAATTTAAATGTAGGAACAGTGGCTCATTAGAATATTTTGGGCCGTAGTTTTTGCACACAATTCAATCTGTGCAACCGTGAGTGAGAGTGTCATTCCAGTTGATCTAATCTGTTGTATGACACAACTAAATATATTGCATGACTTTAGCCAGTCACAGTATATTGTGAAGGATTCACATATGACAAAGGGTCAATTGAGAACAGTCTAGTTTTCAGTTTTTGCCTCAGAAACCCCAGTTGTTCCAGAGATTATTAATTGTTTGTATCAGGTGCACAAACATAATTAAAAAACCTATAGAATTGTAAAAATATAATGCCTATTAAACCAGAAATAAACAACCTGTATTCCCCATTCTCCAGAAAAGGTTCTGTAAAGAAACCAACAATTGGTTATATATAGCTCTAAAAGGGTTGTAACCATAGCGGAACCCTTTTCTGGTGTTATACTGTACAGTGCCTTTGGAAAGTATTCAGACCCCTTGACTTTGTCCACATTTTGTTACGTTACAGCCATATTCTAAAAACAATTAAAAAAATAAAAATCCTCAGCAATCTACACATGAAACCCCATAATTAAAAAGCAAAAACTGATTTTTTGAAAATGTATTAAAAGTAAAAAACAGAAATACCTTACTTACATAAATGTTCAGACCCTTTGCTATGAGACTTGAAATTGAGCTCAGGTGCATCCTGTTTCCACTGATCATCCTTGAGATGTTTCTACAACTTGATTGGAGTCCACCTGTGGTAAATTCAATTGATTGGATATGATTTGGAAAGGCACACACCTGTCAATATAAGGTCCCACAATTGACAGTGCATGTCGGAGCAAAAACCTAGTTATGAGGTTGAAGTAATTGTCTGTAGAGCTCTGAGACATGATTGTGTTGAGGCACAGACCTGGGGAAGGGTACCAAAAATGATCTGCAGCTTTGAAGGTCCCCAAGAACACAGTGGCCTCCATCATTCTTAAATGGAAGAAGTTTGGAACCACCAAGAATCTTCCTAGAGCTGGCCTCCCGGCCAAACTGAGCAATCAGGGGAAAAGGGCCTTGGTCAGGGAGGTGATCAAGAACCTGATGGTTACGCTGACAGAGCCCTAGAGTTCCTCTGTGGCGATGGGAAACCCTTCCAGAAGGACAACCATCTCTGCAGCACTCCACCAATCAGGCCTTTATGGTAGAGTGGCCAGACGGAAGCCACTCCTCAGTAAAAGGCACATGACAGCCCGCTTGGAGTTTGCCAAAAGGCACCGAAAGACTCTCAGACCATGAGAAACAATGTTCTCTAGCCTGATGAAACCAAGATTGAACACTTTGGCCTGAATTCCAAGCTTCATGTCTGGAGGAAACCTGGCACCATCCCTACGGTGAAGCATGCTGGTGGCAGCATCATGCTGTGGTGATGTTTTTCAGCGGCAGGGACTGGGAGACTAGTCAGGATCGAGGTAAAGATGAATGGAACAAAGTACAGAGAAATCCTTTATGAAAACCTGATCCAGAGTGCTCAGGACCTCAGACTGGGGCGAAGGTTCACCTTCCAACAAGACAACGCAGGAGTGGCTTCGGGACAAGTGTCTGAATGTCCTTGAGTGGCCCAGCCAGAGCCCGGACTTGAACCCGATCGAACATCTCTGGAGATACCTGAAAATCGCTGTGCAGCGACGCTCCCCATCCAACCTGACAGAACTTGAGAGGATCTGCAGAGAAGAATGGGAGAAACTTCCCAAATACAGGTGTGCCAAGCTTGTAGCGTCATACCCAAGAAGACTCAATGCTGTAATCGCTGCCAAAGATGCTTCAACAAAGTACTGAGTAAAGGATCTGAATACTGATGGAAATTAAGTATTTACGTTTATTATTTTTAATTCATTTGCAAAAATGTCTAATCCTGTTTTTGCTTTGACATTATGGGTTATTGTGTCATTATGGGTTATTGTGTCATTATGGGTTATTGTGTCATTATGGATTATTGTGTGTAGATTGATGAGAAAAAAAAAATAATAATAATCAATTTTCAAAGTCATTACTTTCCAAAGACACTGTATAGAACATTTTTTTAATGGTTCTTTATAGAACCTTAGGAAAGGATTCTTTATAGCACCATACAGGTTCCTTTTAGAACCTTTATGAGTATGGTTCTTTATAGAACCTTCAAAAATGGTTCCATATAGCACCAAAAAAGGGTTCCGCTATGGTAACAAGCCTAAGAACCCTTATTTGGCACTAATATAGCACCATTTGTTTTTAGCATGTGGAGTTACAGGGTACAGACTTAGACCTGTGTCTGTGTGTTTACATGATGTGAGTGTGTTGTCTTTAAATGGTGTGTGTTAGAGATGTCTTCTTACTTGAGCCAGTCCAGCCCAGAGTCCCTGGACCACTCAGTGGTAAGTGGCTGTACTGACGCAGTGCTGCGGCGGAATCAATAGCAGCGATTTCCTATGACCACCTCAAGTTGAGCTGGGAACTGGGAGCTGTGTGTGTGTGTGTGTGTGTGTGTGTAGGATGACAGGGTAATGGTATTGTGCTACCAGGGGGGACCTCCTGAGCAGAGCTGTGAGTGATTGACTTTAGGCTAAATCTCTGTTGCCCAGGAGGGACCATGGAATCTGCTGAGGTAGTGGAGTGTCGGAATGTTTTTCAACTGCTGCTTTTGCTTATGGTACATTGTGTCCACAGACAGATGTATGCGTGTACATACACATCATTCACCATCCATCAAAGACCTTTTACAAAGACAGAACAGCTCTCCAATGATTTCAAGGTCTTATCTATCTTTCAATCATAGATATAAAAAACACCTCTGCACTTCCATATCTCTCTGAGCATTATCACTGACCCCCACCCCTACCCGTCCACCCATTTCTACCCACCCTACTCTGGGCTACACTCATGCTGATTGGGCCCTCATCCCTGGAGCCCTGTGGAGCTTATAATGCCTCTTCTAAAACAACAGTTTGCTTTACAGTACGTGGCCTTGAGGCTTTGAACCAATCAGAGAGAAAGTACTTGGAGGCCCAGTGGCATTTCCTCCAATCACCTCTCATTGTTCAATAAATGGGTTCAGTCATGGACATGAGGGCGGAGTGAGAGTGGCGATGCCTAGCGAGGGCCGATCCCCTCCCTTCAGGGGGTCTCAGAGGAACTGTCGGTAGTTGCAGAGGTTGCAGAGTCGATCTCACAGGCAAGCGGTGAAAACTGATTAAACATGTTGCTTCTACTGCGTCTTACGAGTGGTTGAATGGTTTGACTGTGGAAGTGAGGTTTCGTGCCATGTTTTCGACCACTTCAACCTTTTTGACCCCTACTGTACACCGTAGGTGGGTATAGGAGGAGCTCCCATAAGTTTTAGAGTTCAGCCCTGGGCGAGTTTGGTTAACCTTGAAAGAACAATGGTGATCTCACCAACTGTTTATCCTCCCTTGTCTGTTAAGCAATCACTTAAATAGAGAGAGAAAAAATAAAAGAGGGGTTTAGAAATTGTCCCCAGGAGTAGAAATATTCTTATTTTTAAAATGCTCAACAGGGTTGGGGTCAATTCCATTTAAATTCCAGTCAATTCAGGAAGTACACTGAAATTCCAATTCTCTTCAATGCTTTTCAATTCGAAAAATGTTGAATTAGAATTGGAATTTGGTTTACTTTCTGAATGGACTGGAATTGAAATGGTGATCAATAAACCTTTTTAAGAAACGAAACGTCAAGACCTAGCGCCTTCTTAGCTTTTTAGGGAATTCTTTAGACACTTCTCTAGAACCTTCTTTCAGGCCCCTAATGAAGTTTCAGCTGGTGTTAACGGAGTCTGACAGGATGATTCTCACATCGGGTGTTACTGAGAAACTGTGAAAGCATGGCACAGGAAATTATTATGGACCAGGGGTCAGGGACCTTTGTTAAAGTGGCCATTGTTCGTCTCTTCCTGCCAATTACGACCCAATGGAGAGGAAAAGCCAGGCGCTGCACCTGACAGATACCAGGTCTGGGAAGGGTAACCGTGAGAGACAACCTCTTTACCTCCACCACACCCCTCCTTCCCTCCCTCTTTCCTCTCCCCATGTTTATTTACCCTTCTTCGACCCCCCTCCTTGTCCACCAAAGTGGTACCTCCCATCAGTAGAAACGACAGAGAGAGACCTGCTTGGAGTTGTTGGGGATAACATCCTGTCGTGGCTGTTTGAGGTGTTGCCGTGGCGATTAAGCGTTACTGTGCCTTTTGGGATGATGGACTGTTTTGGTTTGTTTTTCTTTAGGTCCGCCAGCATATTTTACTTTAAATATTTTAGCGACGATGTCATCATTCCGCGTACAGTTACTTAACTAACATACTTAGGTGACTGACAGTCTTTGTGTGAGGTCAAATGATCTATACAGCGAGGATCATCAACCATATTCCGCCACGGCCCGAATTTTTCTTGAGCGGATGGTCGCGGGGCCGGAACATAATTACAAATAATTAGTAGACTTCAAATTGACCGTAAGAAGCCCAAACAGATAATATTTGACTAAAACATAATCCTTTCAAACCTTGCTTACGTTTGTATACGATCACGTGTCTCTATTATGCGTGAGAATACTTGGGACCAGATGCCCAACATTTTAATCTGGTGTTTTTACAGTCTTTTAAACATCTCCAAGTCTGCGTACATAACATTACAATGTAAGTAAGGTTTAATTATTTATTTTAACTTAGATCCTCATTTGCCGACGCCAATGGCGACAGACAGTCTTACTGGGGTCCGACATATAACGAAAAAGTCATTACAGATAAAAGACTGAAGGCATACAGAGAGATTAAAGACAGACAGACGGAAGCTGAATCTTGTACGTGACCATACTTCTTGTCTGTCTCTCTCTGTTCAGTAGTATAAACCAGGCCAGAGTCCCAAACAGGGAAATTACAATTACTCGATACTATGTCGTCCATTTCACTGATAATCTAAAATTACATTTAGATTCAGTCAAATGCGTGTTTGTCAGTTCCGCTGCATTGCTTGAATTTCCCCGGAGACGCGTCCGAGCGTAACATCATTTGTAGAAATCAGATCAAACGTTTCAGTATCATCCGGTGCAGGGCAAAATGACTGACATCCTATTGGGAATCTAATAGGATTGCCATAGGATATAGTGTTGTGATATTATAATCTACAGCCTATCATATTATAGATGATTATATTACACTGTGGGGAGAAGTTCCCCAATAACCATTCACTTTATGATCAGCCTCGTCTCCTATGGGTCCATTAAACTATACTGCCCTCTACTGGGAGAAGGTATAGAAGCCGTTAGATTAGCTACAGACAGAGAGATCTGCTGGATATTCACAGCACACACACACACACACACACACACACACACACACACACACACACACACACACACACACACACACACACACACACACACACACACACACACACACACACACACACACACACACACACACACACACACACACACACACACACACACACACACACACACAAACAGAAGAAGAGAGAGTCAGGGCCAGCGAGCTGAGCTGAATCACTATTCACCAATTTCTCCTAAATGACTGCAGGTTTGAAGCCAATTGCCCGTCCCATAAAACAAACCACTCACTGAAATAGTATTGGTATGGATGAACAATGTGATCGCAGATAGGTCATTCTAAAGTTTTACTGTCACTTTTCAGTGGTGGAAAAAGTACCCAATTGTCATACTTTACAAAAGTAAAGATACCTTAATAGAAAAAGTCACCCAGTAAAATACTACTTGAGTAAAAGTCTAAAAGTATTTGGTTTTAAATATACTTAAGTACTTTACACCACTGGCACTTTTGGAATCCAACACAGTGATTTAAAAGCAGGATCCATCAGCACCAAGACCACTGACTGAACACATATCATCATTATCATCGTGGTTAGTAAAGCAAGGTATTGTCGATGTCATGACTACATGCCACGGATTTTCCATAATATCTTCTTTAATAAAATCTCAAATGAACCCCCACACCCCACTCAATCTCTCTCTCTCTCTCTCTCTCTCCGTCTCTCTCTCTCTCTGTCTCTCTCTCTCATTCCATCCTCATCATCTAACACATTTTCTGAATCCGAGTCGCGGCATGGCCATGTAGAGTGTACATTTGTTTTCCTAGACGGGAAAGGTGGGCGTGCCCTGTGCGACTGGCCCTCACACAGAATTAATTAAGACTCCAGTACGTGACTGCACCTCCTCTATAGTAACCAGTTGCAGACCTAGACACTGTCTGTTCATAATGGATAATGGGGGGGGGGGTCAAAGGTGATTGGTGCCTGTAGGGCTGAGGAGTGGAGGGGTGTGTGAGGTGTGAGTGAGGAGGATTTCACTTCTTATGCCTCTCCGACTGGACGACCTTGGGTATAATCGTAGGTGTGTGTGGGCTTCATTTTCATTCATGACGATCTTTAACCTTTTGCCTTCATATTTGAGGGAGGGCGAGGACTCAACGTTATTAAAAACTCTGAAGAGGTTTATTACAATAACCTGGGAAAGATGGTCTAGAATATTCTGTACGTGTCCCAAACAGACGAGACAACCACAATTTCAGCAGGATATTTGTGATCGCAAAAAGCCATTGAGGAAAATAGACTTTATGGGTTTTTGTGATCAGTTTTATCCTCCATCATCAACTCAAAGTGTACACTTCACACCACTTTCAGGTGGGAGTCACAATGACTAAAAAAGCAGCAACATTTTCACAAGGCTTTGAGAAAAATAGCAGCATGACAAAATCAGTATGGCGAAGATATTACTCTCTCAGTCAGCTACTTGTTATGACAGTTTGAAAGTCGAATTCGCACATCGAGCCCAGCCAGCGGCAACCTCTCCACATGCTATCTGGGTCCGTGTTCACAAAGCATCTCAGAGTAGATCTGCTGATCTAGGATCATATCCTCTCTATCTATGTAATCATTTTCATTATGATATAAAAGGCTAAACTGATCCTAGATCAGAACTCCTTTATATATATAAAGGCCCTAACTTGTACAGTAAAACCCTCAAGCCTTGCATAAGTCAAGGCTCTTTTGCCACTGTAAACAACTGTGGGTTTGAACCTGGGCCTCCTGCATGCCACAATAATGTGTTGGTTAGCCTGCTGAACTGAAGCCTAGGCATTAGTAAGTGTTCAGGTCTCAGGTAATGATACTCACCTCCGTTACACCTTCACCAGACACTGCCTTTCTATAACCAGCCTCCATGTATGCTATATAACATGCTAAAATCACCTGTTCTAGCTAGCAAGCGTTAGCCATAGCCATCCTGCTGCTAGCGCTAACCCACTACTGGCTACACTCTCACCACTTGCACCACGGGTGGTCGCCTGATGAACTGTTTATGTATGCAGGCCCTCTAATACGAGTCACCACGACGCGGTGTTAGACGGCATTTGACACATCACCTACGCCTAATTAACTAGCCAGTTATAGTAGGCAGGGGTGTTATGAATGTTTTAGCAGCGGGGTGGAAAGTGGTTTCCAGGAAGTGGAAGCAGAGATAGTGGGCCAGCACACAGCAGGCAGAGTGACAAGTCAGACTAGAGCAGACAGAACAGGAATCACAGTGAATACTTGATGCTGTCTTGACATGGAGCAGACAGACAGAGGGAGAGTGGGTGAAATATTAAAGGAGGAGGGAGGGAGGGAGGGATGTATGTGGGTGTGTGAACAGATTGAAACAGGGATTTGAGGGACAGATCGATCCTTTATCATTGATAACGTGGTTAGGTGGAGGCGGGAGTTGAGCTGAGTCCGCAGTGCTGTTGACATTCTAGCTCGGGTCACTTTCAGTCCCTTTCAGTCCTGTCATCATTAACATTCTCATTGACATCTTCAATATCATCATCATCACTTTCACCATGGCCTTCTTCATCATCAGTACAAATATCTCAAATAATTTCCCATAGTATTGGCTGACATTACCGCAGACAAACCAACTTGGTAGTCATTTCTTCCCATTCAAATCACTGTCCAACAACTTAAATATATAGTTATCCTAGCTTCTGTACTTCCCGAGCAAGCCGTGCACTGAAGTCAGTCCTTGTAATGAAACTCGGCAGCCACTACAACTGTCTGAAAACACAGTATCCAGACAGACTCCAACTGTCTGAAACACAGTATCCAGACAGACTCCAACTGTCTGAAACACAGTATCCAGACAGAAAACACTTCTGCACTTCTGAGCCTTCATTCATAAAGTGCCTTAGGGCAGTAGGAGCGCTGATCTAAGATCAGGTCCCACCAGTTAATACACTTTTTTATTCATTAATGATCTAAAAGGAAAACTGATCCTAGATCAGCACTCATAATCTGAAACAGGCATTATGAATACAGGCACTGATCTCGCATAAAACTAAAACAAATGTAGATTTACTGCCGGTCAGTGTGTAGCTGATAGCCTCCATAGTTATGGGTTAATAATGAGGCTTCTTCTTCTTCTTCTTCTAGTTCTTCTTCTTCTTCTAGTTCTTCTTCTTCTTCTTCTTCTTCTTCTTCTTCTTCTTCTTCTTCTTCTTCTTCTTCTTCTTCTTCTTCTTCTTCTTCTTCTTCTTCTTCTTCTTCTTCTTCTTCTTCTTCTTCTTCTTCTTCTTCTTCTTCTTCTTCTTCTTCTTCTTCTTCCTGCTCCTCCTCCAAGATGGGTTGAGGATGTCTCAATGGTCATCTCTGTATCCAAGCTGTCCGAAAAGGAACATTGCTACATCGTTGCAAAACCTTTCAAGACAATAACTCATTCAAAACTGAGAGGAATCTCAAAGCATGTGGTTCCAATGGCTTCTTGGCTCGTAGGAGCATGGTGCTGGCAGCACCAGGCCTGCTGGTTTTTCTCCCACAGTCAATGTATTGGACATGTATGTGTAGTGTGTTGGACATACAGTACATGTCTCTCTGAACTGTAAGCAGTAAAGTTCTTAACTGACTTGCCTAGTTAAATAAAGGTTAAATACAAATAAATAAAAAGCATCTGATATTTAAAGCAGTTCCATTGATCTTCAGTAGAGGGCAACACTGTTCTATGATTACCACAATGCATCAATGGCTACTCCAGCCATGCCTCACTACATCACTCTGGTGTGTGTGTGTGTGTGTGTGTGTGTGTGTGTATCCACTCTCTGTCACCCAGATTACTGATCCAACACCCCCCCAGTGTTTTCTCTCTCTCACCCCAACAGCATTTTGAGAATGTTTAGATTTAATCCAGAGTGGTGGCAAGATAGTGAGGGAGGGAGGGAAGGAAAGAGAGAGAAAAAGAAAAAATAAAGAGAGCGAGAGAAAAAAGAAAAAGAGAGAGAAAAAAGAAAGAGAGAGAAAAAAGAAAGAGAGAGAGAAAGAGATATAGAAAAATAAAGAGAGAGGGAAAGAGAGATAGAAAAAAAAGAAAGAGAGAGAGAACAAAAGAAAGAGAGAGAGATAGAAAAAAAAAGAAAGAGAGAGAGAACAAAAGAAAGAGAGAGAGAAAGAAAGAAAAAAAGAAAGAGAGAAAAAAGAAAGAGAGAAAAAGAGAGCCTGGATACAATGAAAGAAAGAGTGGGGTGAGAAAAGGGGTTTCGCTGTGTTACTTCAACAGCACAGAGATTAGTTTCAAGTGGGTCACAGATGCTGGAGAAACAGACATTTATCTTGCATGGCACCGGAGTTCTTCCTTTGTTCTATCTCATACCTTGCTCTTTTTTCACCTGAGGTGAGGTGTGGAGAACGTGCTGGAAGAGTCAATCGTTTCTGACAGGCTACAGATGCTGCAGCGCTTGGAGAGGCTGGGTGTTTTTATTCTCTCTCCCTCTCTCTCTCTCTCTCTCTCTCTCTCTCTCTCTCTCTCTCTCTCTCTCTCTCTCTCTCTCTCTCTCTCTCTCTCTCTCTCTCTCTCTCTCTCTCTCTCTCTCTCTCTCTCTCTCTCTCTCTCTCTCTCTCTCTCTCTCTCTCTCTCTCTCTCTCTTGTCCTGGGTGTCTCTCTCTCTCTCTGGTCCTGGGTGTATCTCTCTCTCTCTCTCTCTCTCTGGTCCTGGGTGTATCTCTCTCTCTCCAATCCCCTAGCCTTGTCTTTCTTCTAAGGTGGATGATGCAAGAGTCATATTCCACAACACTACCCCCATGGGCCAGTACAGTACAGGTTCAGCTGTTGTGAGGCTGCAGTACATTAGCATAGGACACACAGTAAGTTATAACTCCCTTCAAGGGTCATGTTCATTAGGGCACATTGTAGGAAAATTAAAAATGTCTTATTGGACAAGTTCACATAATACCTTCCCCTTTCACTCAGTTGGACTGTTTTCTTCCACTTTTTGCCAAATGAACAGTGCCCAGGTCTGACAGTCCTTGGTACTCCATAGTGTTGCAAAGTGAAGAGTTGCTGAACTGCTCAGAGACGGTAGCCTATAGCGAGAGAGAGATTAATCTATAAGGTTGATCGTGTTAATGCTGATTGACTATTCCTCTCATTGGACACAATATGCCGATACACACAGCCAATGCCAGGCCACCGTTCACTGCAGATGTCAACTACAAAGGAAATGAGAGAAAAGAGAAAGAGAGATATAAAAATAGACATTCCACTTTACCAACGTACCCTGAGTGGAGACAGAGACAAACAACCGTGGAATGGACTCTTGTTTTTCTCACAACACGAGCAAAACAACTCTGAGGGGTGGTGATGCTTTTCAAACTGGCCATAGAATCAAATAATGAAAAGTGTTCTTAAAGGCTAGCCTGGAAGTCACAATGAATATTGTTCAATTTCACTTAGTGAAAAAGAGTGATATTCAGTTGGGATTAAAGGCTCTGACAAGGTTAGAGTCCTGACCCCATGAACCCACAGACCCAGGAGGAACAACCTTAATGTTAGCCTGAG
>CM042424.1:2202875-2242875 GCA_023634145.1 Thymallus thymallus | reverse complement strand
ACTTAGCTACATCTAAGACAGAAAATAGCTATTTCACTCGACACACAATATCTAATTTAAATGTAATTTACTTAAAATTTTGATTGGCATGTTTCTAACAAGCTTATCAAGGACATCTCGACTGCTGCGTGCCTGACCAGCGAAGCTTGATTTGTGATTTATCTTCATTTAAAGTAGCTAGTTTCTTGTTTTCCCCATCAGAGGTGAACCAGGGAGTAGTTAACTATTGTGAGTGAAAGTACAAACTGCTGATGGTTAGACTTTCTTCCCTCCAACTGCCTCCTTGCCTCCTTAATGACCATAAAGTCCATTAAGACAAAATGAGGACGTCTCAGAAAAAACTAATTCACCTGCCTCTCGGCACTTAGCCTCTTAAACTTTTGCTTCTCTCTCCTCTCTCTCTCCGCTCTCTCCCATCTCTCTCCTCTCTCTCCTCTCTCTCCCCTCTATCTCCTCTCTCTCTCCTCTCTCTCTCTCTCTCCTCTCTCTCTCCTCTCTCTCTCCTCTCTCTCCTTTTGTTGATAATTAGCTCGGTCTTACATGCATTCATTACATTTACATTCAGTAAGCAGGTGACAAAATGATCTCAGGCTGACTCCTCCAGTGAGGCTACCTCTAGACAGGACACAGAGACACAGTGTTGTTGTCGTTGTCGTCTACATCTCTGAATATGGGTTATTAGTGACTCATCTAATTCACAAGGTATGGTTAATGCAGAGGGAGGTAGACTACTGAAAAAGGTTTCTGGTTCCTCACCCTGGCTGAGACAAGTCTGCACAGAAAAGATGGTAAACCAACCTGTGTTCCAGCCTACTGACATGCCTTTATACAATGCTTGATCGTATTGTTTTGATGCTAGATTCTAGAAAATTAATACATGTTTCCTCATATTTAGTGACAAGACAGACATAAAGAGACCCACCAGCCCAATAAGAGCATCTATCAGCCGTATATAGTGAACCCCTCACATAGAGACATAAAGAGCATCTATCAGCCGTATATAGTGAACCCCTCACATGGAGACATAAAGAGCATCTATCAGCCGTATATAGTGAACCCCTCACATAGAGATATAAAGAGCATCTATCAGCCGTATATAGTGAACCCCTCACATAGAGACATAAAGAGCATCTATCAGCCGTATATAGTGAACCCCTCACATGGAGACATAATGAGCATCTATCAGCCGTATATAGTGAACCCCTCACATAGAGACACTGGAAGGCGTTCTGCTTTGCATGCTTGTTCATTAAAAGTCCAGTATGTACCTCTTCTCTAATACCCTCCAGCCACTGCAACTAATGACACTGTCTAGAGCTGCCTAGCCTAATCGAATGACCTGGAAGTGATCGCAGAGGATGTAATAGAATGAGCCAGGAAGTAAATACAAAACAGGTGGGCTGTAATCTAATAGCTAACCTAGCCGCAGGCTAACTGTCACTAAGCAGCTAGCGCATACAGGGCTCATGGAGCGATGTGTCCGCTAATGATAGACACTACCGTGGGATCCAACATGGTGGGGCATCTGGCACCGTTCTCCGACAACCTTCCAAAGTCCCCTATTCTTGGTGGGGGGTGGCGGTTTACCTAAACTAGGAGGAAACATAGAAATACAGACTTTAGAGAGGAATTTTAGTCTTTCTTCTCAGCAGCATCAGTTGAACAGATTTTGAGAGACATTGGAAGGCTCCATGGAGGTTCAAGGGAGAAGTTGTATCTGTATCTGTTTTTGATGAATTAGTTTACAGGTGAAAGAGAACGTTGTTCTGGTGAGATGTCATGGGACAGATGTATGATCTTAATTTGAGCCAGTTTGCTACAGCAGGAAAATATTCCTGCAGCAACAGGAAATGGGAATTATGTGGATTACAATTAATATCCTTTTTTGTAGGGGTTGAATAATTTAGTTTGGCCAAATCAAGTCTTACATTTTAATGTGGAAATTACAAACTTTAGAGGCTTTTTTAAAACCTTGAATACACTACAGAATGAGGTGGAAACTGAACTGCACTTCCTAACCTCCTGCCAAATGTATGACCATATTAAAAACACATATTTCAACACTGTGCATATACATGATATGACATTTGAAATGTATTTTCTTTTGGAACTTTTGTGAATGTAATGTTTACTGTAATGTTTACTTTTGTGAATGTAACATATGTTCACTTTTGTTTATTATCTATTTCACTTGCTTTGGCAATGTAAATATGTTTCCCATGCCAATAAAGCCCTCCAATTGAATTTAATTGATTTGAGAGAGAAAGAGAGAGAGAGAGAGAGAGAGGGAGAGAGGGAGAGGGAGAGAGAGAGAGAGAGGGAGAGAGAAAGAGAGGGAGAGAGAGGGAGAGAGAGGGAGAGAGGAGATAGAAAGAGAGAGAGAGAGAATGAGGGAGAGGGCGAGGGAGAGAGAGCGAGAGAGGGGGTGAGAGAGGGAGAGAGAGAGAGGGAGAGAGAGAAGGAGGGAGAGGAAACCAAAACTATCTTACAGACCATGACACTATCTCGTTGAGTTCTCTACATTACCAGAGGTTAGAGTTATTTCCGTTGTGCATTCAATGTGGCCTTGAGCTAGACACCATTCAGGTAGCATTGATTTGGCGCACGGCGGCTCCAGGTAACAGCATGCAGGATAATTATAAGGCTTTGTACAGCTACATGATGTCCATGTTCTCTTCCTGGCACCGAGAGGCTGGATCATAGTGGTTATATGTATCCTGACTGGGCCTGGCTAATTGCCTTTTAAATGACTGTCTTTAGACTGTCTGTCTGTCTCCTGGAAGGACTACTGTGTGATTATGAAACGGTGTGAGATCGCATGGATCACCTTGATGGGGAGAGAAAAATGCACGCACGCACGCACACACACAGGTGTGAATATGGTGAATGGTGAATATGAGTCGGTCCTGGCTGCAGCTAGTCGCTGCGCCTGTTACACACACACAGGCAGGCAGGCACGCCAAACGCACACGCACACACACACACCACAGATGCATTACGGCTGGTGCTGAAGCCGTTGCTGATTTCTAACCACCAGTCATTTCCATTGATTACGATTTGTCATCATTGAGAAAATGGAGAACCTCTGACACTGTGGATAATCTTATAGCTTGAGATATATCATCGAGAGAGAGAGGGATAGGGAGACAGAGAGGTAGAGGGAGAGGGAGACAGAGAGGGAGAGAGAGGTAGAGAGAGAGAGAGAAATAATGTGTGTTCAAGTGTGTAAATTAGTATTTGCTTTGTAGAGTCTGTGTGACCGGTGTTGTTTGATGTCATGGTGTTTGATGTCATGGTGTTTGATGTCATGGTGTTTGATGTCATGATGTTTGATGTCATGATGTTTGATGTCATGTGTGATGTCATGATGTTTGATGTCATGTTGTTTGATGTCATGTTGTGTGATGTCATGATGTTTGATGTCATGATGTTTGATGTCATGGTGTTTGATGTCATGTTGTGTGATGTCATGATGTTTGATGTCATGATGTTTGATGTCATGATGTTTGATGTCAAGATGTTTGATGTCATGGTGTTTGATGTCATGTTGTGTGATGTCATGATGTTTGATGTCATGATGTTTGATGTCATGATGTTTGAGGTCATGATGTTTGATGTCATGGTGTTTGATGTCATGTTGTGTGATGTCATGATGTTTGATGTCATGATGTTTGATGTCATGGTGTTTGATGTCATGTTGTGTGATGTCATGATGTTTGATGTCATGATGTTTGAGGTCATGATGTTTGATGTCATGGTGTTTGATGTCATGTTGTGTGATGTCATGATGTTTGATGTCATGGTGTTTGATGTCATGTTGTGTGATGTCATGATGTTTGATGTCATGATGTTTGATGTCATGGTGTTTGATGTCATGTTGTGTGATGTCATGATGTTTGATGTCATGATGTTTTATGTCATGATGTTTGAGGTCATGTTGTTTGATGTCATGATGTTTGATGTCATGATGTTTGAGGTCATGTTGTTTGATGTCATGATGTTTGATGTCATGATGTTTGATGTCATGGTGTTTGATGTCATGATGTTTTATGTCATGATGTTTGAGGTCATGTTGTTTGATGTCATGATGTTTGATGTCATGATGTTTGAGGTCATGTTGTTTGATGTCATGATGTTTGATGTCATGATGTTTGATGTCATGGTGTTTGATGTCATGTTGTGTGATGTCATGATGTTTGATGTCATGATGTTTGATGTCATGGTGTTTGATGTCATGTTGTGTGATGTCATGATGTTTTATGTCATGATGTTTGAGGTCATGTTGTTTGATGTCATGATGTTTGATGTCATGATGTTTGAGGTCATGTTGTTTGATGTCATGATGTTTGATGTCATGATGTTTGATGTCATGATGTTTGAGGTCATGTTGTTTGATGTCATGATGTTTGAGGTCATGTTGTTTGTCTTTAAGAGTTTAGTGTGATTGTGAGTGTTGTTGAAATGACTGTAGCATGAATGTCCATGTACTGGATGGAGCATGTGTGATGGTCTGAGTACATCATTGATGGATGTAGTATGTACGTTAGTCTCAGCACATCATTGAGGGATGTAGTATGTACGTTAGTCTCAGCACATCATTGAGGGATGTAGTATGTACGTTAGTCTCAGTATATCATTGAGGGATGTAGTATGTATGATAGTCTCAGTACATAATTGAGGGATGTAGTATGTATGTTAGTCTCAGTACATCATTGAGGGATGTAGTATGTACGTTAGTCTCAGTACATCATTGAGGGATGTAGTATGTGTAAGCAAACCAACATGACTGTGACTGTAATGTACAATGTCCATTATTGAGGAGGCAGGTAGCCTAGTGGTTAAGAGTGTTGGTTCAACACTATTTAACACTGTTAATCATAGGCATTAGTGGTTTGGGGAGGATTATCCTTTTAATGCCTAACCTTCAACATTCAGAGTTAATGCCTTAACTTAACCTGAAATTTGACGTTTGGAAAATTTTTGAAATTTGACATTTGAGAAACATGAATGTCTAATTCTGACGTGAGACTGTGAGAGCTTGCTGGGCCTCAGCTCTGGTTCAGCTCTGCAGGGCTATATTATTGATGCGTGTCAGGAAAGAGACTCACATCGCTCCTCTCATCTGGCTTGATAAATATCATGACCTGCTGCATTTGTTTCCGTCATTATTCCAGCCTGACACAACCTTGTATGAAGATGAGTGTGAGTGTGTGTGTGTGTGTGTGTGTGGCAGAAGCGGGGAGGGGGTATCCTAACATCAATATGAGATACTGGGCAGGTGGTTGGTGGATAGTTGAGGTTTTGCTGAGGTTGCAGAGTTATGAAAAGTTTCCTCTCCTCGCCCCAATTTAATGTGCATACGCCCGACTCAGGGGTTCAAGAGTTCAGGCGATTCGTAATACATTTTTATCACCTTGATTATATGAATTGAATTAAGTTGGTAGGGAAGAGAGAGAGGGAGGGAGGGATGGGAGAGAGAGAGGGAGGGTTGAGAGAGAGAGGGAGGGAGGGATGGGGAGAGAGAGAGTGAGGGGAAGAGAGAGAGGGAGGGGGAGAAAGAGAGGGAGGGAGGGATGAGGAGAGAGAGAGGGAGGGGAAGAGAGAGAGGGAGGGGGAGAGAGAGAGGGAGGGGGAGAGAGAGGGAGGGGGAGGGGGAGAGCGAGGGAGGGGGAGAGAGGGAGGGGGAGGGGGAGAGAGAGAGGGAGGGGAAGAGAGAGAGGGAGGGGGAGAGAGAGAGGGAGGGAGGGAGGGGGAGAGAGAGAGAGAGGGAGGGGAAGAGAGAGAGGGAGGGAGGGGAAGAGAGAGAGAGGGAGGGGAAGAGAGAGAGAGGGAGGGGAAGAGAGAGAGAGGGAGGGGGAGAGAGAGAGGGAGGGGGAGAGAGAGAGGGAGGGAGGGAGGGGGAGAGAGAGAGGGAGGGAGGGGGAGAGAGAGAGGGAGGGAGGGGGAGAGAGAGGGAGGGGGGAGAGAGAGAGGGAGGGGGAGGGGGAGGGAGGGGGAGAGAGAGAGGGAGGGGGGAGAGGGGGGGAGAGAGAGGGAGGGAGGAGTAAGGGATGGGGAGGAAAGGGCAGAAAGAAACAGAGAGAGCAGGTAAAAAAGGGGGACCAATTACAGGAACTCACCTCATTATCAAATGGATATTTAATTAATCTGATAAAATACATTTTCTGTCTTAGCTTTGGGAACATTGACATGGAAATAACTTTTCAGGAAGGGACTGAACCCAAACTGTAATGACTGTATTTGCATAAAATATGACTAAGTGCCAATTAATACTTTTTTCTATGTAGACAGATTTGGCTAGGATAGATTGTCTTGGATAAATCCATTCAAAATGCATTGGATTCGCCTATTGGATATTATTTAAATATACCCCAATTACGCCATTTCACCTACTATTACTACTCTCTATTCAAATGATGTATAATGTATTTGATTTTTTGGAGCTTAAATTGAATCTAGGACTGGCTTAAAGGCTCATGAAAATGAGTGCGTTTCATGGAATTGTTCATTTTGGTCAACATTTCTCAGTGCCTAGTTTAAAGCTCTTCAGAAGTAGTGGCCTCTACTTTTTAAAAATGTTTTTATTTCACCTTTATTTAACCAGGTAGGCCATTTGAGAACTAGTTCTCATTTACAACTGCGACCTGGCCAAGATAAATCACTGAACTGGAGAGGGATCTGATCCTACAGATGTTCTATCTTAATTTGATCACTCTGTTGTCACAGAGAATTTTTAAGTTTAAAAAAGCTTTTAAAGTTTGTAATTTCCACTTTAAAATGTCTGACTTGATTTTCCCTAAGGAAAAGATGATCAA
This sequence comes from Thymallus thymallus, assembly GCA_023634145.1. NCBI lineage: Eukaryota > Metazoa > Chordata > Actinopteri > Salmoniformes > Salmonidae > Thymallus > Thymallus thymallus. The sequence goes on along the minus strand of CM042424.1, from coordinate 2,236,060 downwards.
CTCCTGCACAAATATCCATAAATTATAATCCACAATACTAATTCACATTTCCTGTTTCTGAATGATCATTTTCCTGCTGTGAGAAACTGGTCAAACTAAGATAGCGAATCTGTAGATCTGATCTTATTGTCCCCATAGATAACAGTGAAGGAACTGTTTAATTCAATTTAATCATCTCCCCCAATTAGATCCAATCACTTCTACCAATCACAGCTTTATCATTTCTTATGGACCTTTCTGATTGGTTACAATGACAGACCTGGGGGGGGTGTTGAACCCTGCTTTTCACATGCAGTAGACGTTTTTTTCTCTACCATTTTAACTCATCCCAGGTAGAACAAACCACAAACTGAAAGAGTGATCAAGACTTATTTAATTGGCTCAACTCCCCTCCACTATCTGTCACTCATTCTTTCCAGCCAATCAGACTGCCCTAAAACCGATAGATTCTTCCCATCCACAACTCTGCATGTGTGGATATCATCCAGGGCAATAGAGTCAGAACCTCCCATCCCAACTGTTCTGTATGTGTGTGTGTGTCAATGAAGTGTGTATAAATATGCGTGCATGATTGTGTGTTTGTGTGTGTGTGTGCAGTATGGGTGTGTGTTGGGGCGGGAAATCAAATGTCTCTCTCTCTCTCTCATAGAGAGAGGGGGAAGTAGCAGCTGATAGTCTGATAGTACAGGTTGTACTGTATATCAATCTATCTGCCACATCATCTCTCTCCCATATCTCATGAATTTATCCTTCTCGGAAGATGGGATCTGTTCTCAGCGCTCCGACTAGAGTAGCCGGATCCACAACGGCACATCTATAATAGATCAGAAATGTGCCTGGGAAGAGTGGGAATGTTGGCTCCGTGCGTTGCAATGCGCTCCGAGACGGACGCTCATAAAGAACAGGTTTTCCCTCCTTTTTTATTTCCCTCCTTTTTTCGCCCCCTCTCTCCTTTTCAGATGATTTATTGAACACTCCTCCGTGGATTGGACCATTTCTAAAAACGGTTGTAGCGTGTCATGCTACAACAGATTTTCTAACCCAATCCCCTACACGCCTGGGCCGAGGCCTTATTCTGAGGGCTGGGGAATGAGTGATGTCATAAACAGGTGTCACATGATGTTTGGAACCTGATTGATTGACTGGCTGTATAATATACACAATAGGCTGAACATATGCTAAATAAGCTAGCATGAGTTAGCACACTGTAAAACATCTCAGTGCGTATTATGAAAACACACGTGAGAATAAATGGACACACACTGACAAAATGGACACACAAATGTGCATACACACACTAAATAATGAAGAACAGACGATGGAGGGAAATAACACCGATAGCGTGGTTCTAAACTCACCCTCTTGGCACTACAGACTAAAAATGAGACAACTAAACAACCTGTAGCACCTCTGGCCTGAGAAGGGAGAGAAAACGAAGTGCCCGCCAAACCAGACCAAACACACACCTACCTACCTACCTACCTACCTACCTACCTACCTACCTACCTACCTACCTACCTACCTACCTACCTACCTACCTACCTACCTACCTACCTACCTACCTACCTACCTACCTACCTACCTACCTACCTACCTACCTACCTACCTACCTACCTACCTACCTACCTACCTACCTACAGTGGGGAGAACAAGTATTTGATACACTGCCGATTTTGCAGGTTTTCCTACTTACAAAGCATGTAGAAGTCTGTAATTGTTATCATAGGTACACTTCAACTGTGAGAGACGGAATCTAAAACAAAAATCCAGAAAATCACATTGTATGATTTTTAAATAATTAATTTGCATTTTATTGCATGACATAAGTATTTGATCACCTACCAACCAGTAAGAATTCCGACTCTCACAGACCTGTTAGTTTTTCTTTAAGAAGCCCTCCTGTTCTCCACTCATTACCTGTATTAACTGCACCTGTTTGAACTCGTTACCTGTATAAAAGACACCTGTCCACACACTCAATCAAACGGGCTCCACACACTCAATCAAACAGCTGTGTAAGGACATCAGGGATAAAATTGTAGACCTGCACAAGGCTGGGATGGGCTACAGGACAATAGGCAAGCAGCTTGGTGAGAAGGCAACAACTGTTGGCGCAATTATTAGAAAATGGAAGAAGTTCAAGATGACGGTCAATCTCCCTTGGTCTGGGGCACCATGCAAGATCTCACCTCGTGGGGCATCAATGATCATGAGGAAGGTGAGGGATCAGCCCAGAACTACACGGCAGGACCTGGTCAATGACCAGAAGAGAGCTGGGACCACAGTCTCAAAGAAAACCATTAGTAACACACTGCGCCGTCATGGATTAAAATCCTGCAGCGCACGCAAGGTCCCCCTGCTCAAGCCAGCGCATGTCCAGGCCCGTCTGAAGTTTGCCAATGACCATCTGGATGATCCAGAGGAGGAATGGGAGAAGGTCATGTGGTCTGATGAGACAAAAATAGAGCTTTTTGGTCTAAACTCCACTCGCCGTGTTTGGAGGAAGAAGAAGGATGAGTACAACCCCAAGAACACCATCCCAACCGTGAAGCATGGAGGTGGAAACATCATTCTTTGGGGATGCTTTTCTGCAAAGGGGACAGGACAACTGCACCGTATTGAGGGGAGGATGGATGGGGACATGTATCGCGAGATCTTGGCCAACAACCTCCTTCCCTCACTAAGAGCATTGAAGATGGGTCGTAGCTGGGTCTTCCAGCATGACAACGACCCGAAACACACAGCCAGGGCAACTAAGGAGTGGCTCCGTAAGAAGCATCTCAAGCATCTGGCCTAGCCAGTCTCCAGACCTGAACCCAATAGAAAATCTTTGGAGGGAGCTGAAAGTCCGTATTGCCCAGCGACAGCCCCGAAACCTGAAGGATCTGGATGGAGGAGTGGGCCAAAATCCCTGCTGCAGTGTGTGCAAACCTGGTCAAGAACTACAGGAAACATATGATCTCTGTAATTGCAAACAAAGGTTTCTCTACCAAATATTAAGTTCTGCTTTTCTGATGTATCAAATACTTATGTCATGCAATAAAATGCATATTAATTACTTAAAAATCATACAATGTGATTTTCTGGATTTTTGTTTTAGATTCCATCACTCACAGTTGAAGAGTACCTATGATTAAAATTACAGACCTCTACATGCTTTGTAAGTAGGAAAACCTGCAAAATCGTCAGTGTATCAAATACTTGTTCTCCCCACTGTACCTACCCACCTACCTACCTACCCACCCACCCACCCACCCACCCACCCACCCACCCACCCACCCACCTACCTACCTACCTACCTACCTACCTACCTACCTACCTACCTACCTACCTACCTACCTACCTACCTACCTACCTACCTACCTACCCACCCACCCACCCAACTACCCAACTACCCACCTACCCACCTACCCAACCGATCCCACCCACCCACCCACCTACCCACATACCCAACCTACCAACCTACCCACCTACCCACCTACCCACCTACCCAACCGATCCCACCCACCCACCTACCCAAACGATCCCACCCACCTACCTACCCACCTACCCACCTACCCAACCGATCCCACCTACCCAACCGATAACCCACCTACCCAACCGATCCCACCCACCCACCTACCCAACCGATCCCACCCACCCACCTACCCACACTTTAAAGTAGATACCTGAAGCGTTACTGAGAAAACCACTGTATTGAATGAGTAAATCCTGACTATAACAAAGTAATACAAGCAAATGTTTTTTCCCTCAAATGACTTCCTACTGGGAACCTACTGGGTGCATCTTAATAGTCTACAGGGTTTTTGTTCTTCTCCTCCTCTCCTCTCCTTCAACTGCACTGATCCTTAAACACAGGGATAGGTGACAGCAATGTGACAGATGCCTACTGGGATTTTGTGCCACCTTACCCATCCTGAACTGTCCTGTTCCTTCACATCGGTGCAGGAATAGGACATTAGGAAAATAAGTAAAAGGAGGAAAGGAAGGGACACCACTTCAGACTATTGAGATGCAGCCCCACTGTCTTCCCTAGGAGGAAAGGAAGGAACACCACTTCAGACTATTGAGATGCAGCCCCACTGTCTTCCCTAGGAGGAAAGGAAGGAACACCACTTTAGACTATTGAGATGCAGCCCCACTGTCTTCCCTAGGAGAGTAGAGAAATCAATGAGGACTCATCCCCTTGATGCCCTTAGCCCTCCCTTCCCTGACCAGAGCCAGCTATCCAGAAAATAACCTGAAGGCTGGAGTAGCTCAAGGACAGCTGTAAGCTAAATGTTCACTCACTGTCAAAGATTTGTAACCCAGCTTTGCGCTCTCTCTCTCTCTCTCTCTCTCTCTCTCTCTCACTATTCACTTTCTCTCTTTCTTCCATTTTCCGTCTCTCTCTTGTTCTCTCTCTTTCATTCTTCCAATTAATAAACAATTAACTTCTACCTACAAATGTAAAGCTGATGGAAGTGACCCCATTAAAAAGGTTCTTTACAAGCTTTACACCCTAATTGCATTAGTCAACCTCGATCCAAAATGGCAGCCATAAAAACCTGAAGCGCATAAACAGTTTCCTGAAGCACAGCTCATACAAATTGCCCTTTTGATCCAAGGTTTGCATGTCTTTATTTACCTGTAATTAACTTGCATCTGGGTGTATTTTAAGGCGTTCTGAGCCTCACCAGGGCCTCAGGTGGATCTAAAGAGGCGTGGACCCCCAGGAAATGTGGGTAACAACACACAGGCGACACCAGCTGCACGCGGTAGCGCTTTAGGTTAAACAGGCACCTTACATTCTGGATTAATAACTCTGCTGTTCGGTAATCTCTCCAACACCAGCAACACATCAGCAGGGGCTTGTCCTCTATAGGGGTAAAGGAGGGCGGCCGGATGAGTCATGGGGTGTTGGAGTCAATATAGCTTCTGTATCACAGGAGGTTGGTGGCACCTTAATTGGGGAGGATGGGCTCTCTGTAATGGCTGGAGCGGAATCAGTGGAATGGTTTCCAGGTGTTTGATGCCATTCCATTCGCTCCGTTCCAGAAATTATTATGAGCCGTCCTCCCCTCACCAGCCTCCACTGTTCTGTATGTGTGTGTGTGTCAATGAAGTGTGGGGCGGGAAATCAAATGCCACCACCTCTCTCTCTCTCTCTCTCTCTCTCTCTCTCGGCCAGAGCCATCAGTCTCAGGCTGCTGCATTTTAATTGGAGCATACAGCAAAACCGCCGTTGTCACGGTTTCATCACCGTCTCCCTCGGTTACGGATGCCGTAAATTATGGGATGAACCTACCAGAAGAAAAACTCAATCCCTGCTGTTGTTGGTCTGCGCTGGAAACTAAACTGTGTAATGTAAATACTGCATAAGGAGTTTGGCCTTCAGCTCCATAATATCGATGAGGGGACTTCTGGAGGCGGACATGTTGGACTTTCATTGGTGTAAGGAGGAGATGTTCCAGGCAGGCTTGAGGTTGGTTTAGATGAAGACGTGTAGGCTACTTAGGATTCTGCTTTAATATAACCATTACCATCTGAATTAATGGGTTATTATGTGAACACTAATACTGAACTAATCTAGAATTATGTGAATACTCTTTATTAAAACATGTTTATATATGCTAATTGATGTGTGGGTAGGCCTACATCTTACTTTAAAATCTGTCAAACTACAAGTATAAATCACTCAAACAGATGCTGTTTGCATCAACGTCCTGCCATGTAGCGCAACCTTTAAGCTGTATGTGTGTGTGTGTGTTTCTGACTCAACCGTATGTGCAATAGGCTTATTTGTGTGTGTGTGTGTGTGTGTGTGTGTGTGTGGTCATTGGTCGTGTGTGTGTGGGCGTGTGTGAGATAGAGATTCTGCTTGTTTTTACATTAATGTTTATGACTGTGTCTATGTGTGAGCGAGTTAGTAAGAGTCCTTGGTTCCGTAGGCGGTGGTGGGTGGACTGACAGAACTCCCACTCGACAGATGGTGGGTGTAAGACAAAGCAGCTTGTGAGCCCTGGGGAGGCGGAGGGTGTGTGTGTTTTTGTGTGTGTGTGTGTGGTGGTGCTGGTTCTGAGAAAAGTAGGGAGGGGGGCTCGGTCTTCACCTACAAGCCATACACCCAAATCCTCTGCATACAAACAGATGCTAGCAGGTACGTTCACTTCCTAGTGGTGAGTCAGTCAGTATACGTTCTAAATGGCACCCTATTCCCAACACAGTGCACTACTTTTGAACGGAGCATCATGAGGACTGCACTATGTAGGGAATATGGTGCCATTTGTGACTCAACCTGGGTGCCTGTATATCTCTGCCTTTATATCTGTAACTGATGGTGTCTATAAATAGTGTCTCCACTGCTGCAGGCCCAGACATGTTTACTCTATCCCCCATAGACTAGCCCCGTTGTCCCATATGGCCTAGCATATGGGGCGCCCTCCCAATGCACTCGCCTGGGTGAGCTAGCAAAATGCACATACCAGAGGGAGCAACACACACACTCACCCAGCAGGTTCCCCGGTATGACCTTCGGTAGGTGTTTGTTTTTCATAAGAAGCAGAAAACATGGCTGACTAATGACTGACAGCCCAGAGCCCCAAGGCAAATGAGGCATTGTCTCACAATTAAACACTATAGCCTTATATAACCCATGGAGGCTGGGCCCTGAGGCAATGAAAACACTGTGTTTCAACACTTTCCTATGAACGTACCATAAGAAAAAACACGTATTTCTCGGGGCTTGCTTCAAGGTGCCGGGTCTGCAATCGTCGTTCATAGATAATGCATACGGATCGAAACTTTCGTTATGTTTGTGTCCACTTGTGTGCAGGTAGGTAGACAAAAAAAGTTGCTAATTTTTTAATGAGGTAAAAGTATTCAGAGGCGGAATTCAATTATTCATTCAGTGGAGTTCTTAGTCATTTTGATGAGAGAATGACTGATGGTGAAAGCCCAACTCACATTAGACAGTTTCTAATGGTAGTGGATACGCGCCAAAGGAGAATGCAGTCCCAAACAAACTCAAGAGCAGAAAACTCCCTTTTTATTCAAATGTATCCCCTTTAATGTTTCATTTTTATGAGTCCATTACTTGTATTCTTCAAAATTAGTTTATTGTTTTCCATCGAGGAGGGGGGGGGGGGGGCCCAGGATTGATGAGAATCTAAGCCTTGTATGCAAACATAGCTGGAGACACCATCTCTCACAGTAAAATATCGAGCTACCCAGGAACTTATCCCCTCAGCCAATCAGAGGCTGGGGTTGAGATCACATGACCTCATGATCAGCAGCCTAAGAGCAGCTTGCTCTGATGGGTGATTTGTCACGATGGTAACGCAACATGCGTTTAGCGGTGCAGTTTATTGTAAAACGTCCTCAATGATATATGAAGGAAACGCAAGCTCCAAGCTTAGATTAAACTTCAGTTGCTTGGTGACTGAAGACTAGATGTATTGCCTTTCAGGCTCGCTGTTAAAATGTCCCAATGATCTATCAATTTCCGAGAGAATCTGGGGGAGACGCAGGTCATTATTTCCAATTCAGCAGGTTTTAGAGACATTCTAATGAGAAGCCTGGTTTATAAAAGTTCATAGTCTCTTTATTGCCCATATCGAACAATGCTCTTTAGGTTCCCAACTCCTACAGTCATAGAGATGCATGATGAGTCATAACTGATGACTCAAACGAATCATGATTCTTCCCCTCAGGTGTCACGACAGGGCACTTTTGATCTGTCATGCACTTTTTTCAGAATTCCACCGGAGAAATTGTTGCGTGGACTTCAAAAGAGACTGTCTGCACAGCAGGGCTCTCTACTCCTGATCCTGGAGAGCTATACCCTACTGCAGGTTTTTGCTAGTGAAAACCTACAGGATGGTGGTCCGTACAATCCGGAATCTCTACCTCATTGAAGTTTACATTTAAAACGGTTAGGGTTAGGCGTAAGGTTAGTGTTAGGTTTAAATCACATTTTTAGAAGAGATATTTTAGAAATGGGCGGGGTTTATCACTTTGTGGCTGTGGTAACTAGTGATGACCTTGCACAACTCTGATATGAAGTGTTTTTTCTCAAAGTTGCCGGGATGCTACTTTATATCAGTACACTTGTAACTACCTAAGCATTACGAAACTTCTATTTGATCAAATAAACCACACGTATCAAATAAGTAATTCCACAAATTCAACACTCATTGCCCTCTATACCTTGCCTCTTCCTCTCTGCCCCTAACCATAAACCTTTAACTAAAATGTTTACAAAATAGCCAACTTTAACTTTGTGGCTGTGGTAACCGTTGTGCATGTTGTTCACACGTATATCTGTCCTCTAATTGGCTAGAATAGTCCCACCTGCTCTTGCCTTCTTCCAACTGCCTTCCATTTTTTAAGACATTTCTTTTAACTGTTAAAACGGCCACTAGTATCCGGTCAATATAATGGATAATCTGTGGTAGGGGTTAAGTTTAGGGTTAGGCACGTCCCAACGATCCCGGATAGCACTGACCACAGGATGGTAGCTGTCGAGGACCGGGTTGGAGAGCCTGCTGGACAGGATGGTATATCTCCAGGAACAGGGTTGGAGAGCCTCTGTGCACTATCCATTAAAGCCCAACAGTCAAAAGGACCACAATATGCAAAACAGTGTCACTATACAGAAGACTTACAGTATTCACTCTCCCTCTTCAGAATCATGGTCTGACAGTAGTTACGACTGAATGGCTGTATTGAAGTGGTCTCTTTAATGAAAGAAAGGCAAAAGCACTGTAATGAGATAAAGGCGAAAGCTGCTAAATCCCTCCAGAAGAAATGCAAAAGGTAGTGTGTTACTAGGCCTCCAACATGAAGCAGGGCTTTCTGTGTGTGAGAGAAATATGGCCACTTCTGCCAAACTCCCAGAAGCCGCAATAAATCATCGAACAAATTACCTTTTTTTTTTAGAGCTCGTTTTGATTACTTCCAAAAACTGTTTGCTCATTTACTGTAAGAAAACCACTTTTAAAACTTAATTAAAGTAAACAGAATTTATTTATATATCATTACCTTGGCTGAACCTATAAAAAGCATATAAAGCCTATATCGAACGTTTTAGTTTCACTCCATGAAATGTCGGTAACAGCTAAGGTAATGGGTTCCATTCCGTGTCAGATACATCTTTCTCCTTTTCACTCTGCAATGCTAGAAAACCCCATCTCCACATAGAACCCCAGCGGCCATTTATCTCATAAACAAATGGGATGCAAAGATGGCCACCGCTGAATTAGCCAAAACAACAACTGCCTCTGCCATTCATTCCAGACCTAAGTAGCCGAGTGCCTCGTGTGGAGAGGACTTTGCGTAACCTCCATTAGGTAGCACTGAGATAGGAATAAGGTTACATGAATTACCTCAATTGATAAATGTGAAGATAATAAACGCTGAATAAAGCTGTTTAGGCCGATACAGTTGTAGGAAATGCAGGGTACTTACTTCGCTTCTCCCAAATTGGCCCATAAATTCAAAGATCAGTTCCCTAGCAACTAGCCAGGTCCCTTTATGACCAGTTGTGGTGCTACATTCTATGACTGTTGTTATGTCTGAATAAACAGGTCTGGAACCAGGCTACCAATCAACTACTGTAGAGTCCCATCCATCCATTGGTCCATAGAGTCAAAAACAGACAAAAGGTAAAGAAACAACATTAAAGGGGAGGAACCTGTCACTCAAACGGCCCGTTTCCGTGATGAAACCACATTTCTGAAGCACTATAGAAAAGTGGCAAGAAAAATCAAAGCATGTGGGGAAACCGTCTTGTGGGGAAACCGTCTTGTGGGGAAACCGCCTTGTGGGGAAACCGCCTTGTGGGGAAACCGTCTTGTGGGGAAACCGCCTTGTGGACGACGGCACCTTTCCCCTTTATTTCTAACTTCTTGTCCTTCGTCAGCATCATTTCCCCCCCCCCCCCCCCCCAGTTCTAACCTGTCCTTTGTCCATCTGACCTGTCCTCTCTCCCCCCCAGTTCTAACCTGTCCTTTGTCCATCTGACCTGTCCTCTCTCCCCCCTGTTCTAACCTGTCCTTTGTCCATCTGACCTGTCCTCTCTCCCCCCTGTTCTAACCTGTCCTTTGTCCATCTGACCTGTCCTCTCTGCCCCCCCTAGGCCTAAACTTTGTGGAAGTTTGTGGTCATATGCACATCCTTAAAACACGGTGCTGGGCTAACGAAGTATACTAGAAAAGAACAGAAAGGCCCCCACACTGAATAGCTGCTGATGAGACCAGTTGTATAAAACAATAGAACCATCTTCAACACTTGAACACCATCTTATCCCAGATACGTCAGCATAGGTGACATATAACTACAATGGTTAAATATCCCAATTTTTCCATATTTCAATTAGACCATGTTGGTTATTCAAGTCTTCTTCATTTAACGACTGCATTTGCAATTTCACATTTTCTTGGGTTGACCTGTGAGAACACTACCTGCAGAGACAAACGGTAACGAGCTCCTGAAACGAAAGGCTAGGATAACAAAACTACAAATGAGTCCATTTTCAGACAAAAAGGCAATTACAGCAAAAATCTATTCCCACCAGCTCGATATCCCATGAGGCACTGTGTTGATTATGCTAATGAGAATATTCTAGGAAAAGATCAGGATGACCATTATGTCGTTGAGCGGTTGATATATAGAGACGGACAGATATTCATGTTTTAGATCATACAAATCCCATTGTCTTTATATCCATTTTAATATTAGCCGACACTCCAGAGCCCTTTGTAAACACTTATAAATCATGGCTTAAGTGAAGCTTAACGATCATATAAAACCTTAATTAAAAGTATATTTTTGGCCTTTCGGTTTATTACAAACAGCTACATAACAGGCCTACTGAGCTGGAACTTGGTTGTGTGGGTAAGAGAGGGATAGTGTGTGTGTTGTGTGTGTGTGTGTGTGTTTGGGGGGGGGGGGGGGGGGGGGGGTGCACGTATGTACACATGCACACAGTGACATCCATGATAGATGACTTCCCAGTGATTATGCTCTTCCTTTGGGAAAGTGCTGCATAGTCCATCAGTCTCCTTTTACAAGGCCCACTCATCGTCCTCACCTTCTCTGACCTATCAGTGTGTGTGTGTGTGTGTGTGTGTGTGTGTTATACGTTTGACAGACACCATGTGAATGAATGAAAGTGATGCATGTGTGATTGTGGGTAAGTTTATGCGTTTTTACATATGACCTTATAGAGTACATTCTCTGCACAGTCGGCCGTTGCCAGGTGGCACTGGCATGTGTGTGTGTACGTGTGAGTTAGTGAGTGTGTGTGTGTGTCTCTGTGTGCTATTACTTTAAGGGGTCAGCTCCATTCCCCTCTCGCTTCTTTACACAGAGCCCAGTGGATGAGAAAAATACAGGTTCTCCTCAGGCCTTCCACCTCATCACTAGCCATGCTGTTCACTGACGACAGTGATACATCAGCCAGTGTGAGGACACCTCACCTCACAGAGAAGGGAGCTTACACACACACACACACACACACACACACGCACGGTCAACGTAACAACATTCCCTCTTTCACCCAATGTGACCCGATGCATGCTAGTTAGGGAGAATATGTGGGGAGTTACAAGCACTGACTGGCCTGTATTTCTCCCATAGTGCTGAGACCGACCGGAAGCCTCTAAATCATTTAGTTTCTAATTCATTATTTAATATTCATACAATTAAAGGCAAAGAACCTCAAGTGCTCTACCGTCGTTAGAAAATAATTGACTTAATAACTTCATAATCCGGCGTCATTTGCGGCAATTATACAGGTAATTATACAGGTAATTATACAGGTAATGTCCGTGGATATAAGTTTAATTACGTTTGACATTCATACAATCTGTCTCAAAGGAGGAATCGCACTTCCAATACTGAGGTGGGTGGGGTGGCAGGTCTTCCATTACTGAGGTGGGTGGGGTGGCATGTCTTCCATTACTGAGGTGGGTGGGGTGGCATGTCTTCCATTACTGAGGTGGGTGGGGTGGCATGTCTTCCATTACTGAGGTGGGTGGGGTGGCATGTCTTCCATTACTGAGGTGGGTGGGGTGGCATGTCTTCCATTACTGAAGTGGGTGGGGTGGCATGTCTTCCATTACTGAGGTGGGTGGGGTGGCATGTCTTCCATTACTGAAGTGGGTGGGGTGGCATGTCTTCCATTACTGAGGTGGGTGGGGTGGCATGTCTTCCATTACTGAGGTGGGTGGGGTGGCATGTCTTCCATTACTGAGGTGGGTGGGGTGGCATGTATTCCATTACTGAGGTGGGTGGGGTGGCAGGTCTTCCATTACTGAGGTGGGTGGGGTGGCATGTCTTCCATTACTGAGGTGGGTGGGGTGGCATGTCTTCCATTACTGAGGTGGGTGGGGTGGCATGTCTTCCATTACTGAGGTGGGTGGGGTGGCATGTCTTCCATTACTGAGGTGGGTGGGGTGGCATGTCTTCCATTACTGAAGTGGGTGGGGTGGCATGTCTTCCATTACTGAGGTGGGTGGGGTGGCATGTCTTCCATTACTGAGGTGGGTGGGGTGGCATGTCTTCCATTACTGAGGTGGGTGGGGTGGCATGTCTTCCATTACTGAGGTGGGTGGGGTGGCATGTCTTCCATTACTGAGGTGGGTGGGGTGGCATGTCTTCCATTACTGAGGTGGGTGGGGTGGCATGTCTTCCATTACTGAGGTGGGTGGGGTGGCATGTCTTCCATTACTGAAGTGGGTGGGGTGGCATGTCTTCCATTACTGAGGTGGGTGGGGTGGCATGTCTTCCATTACTGAGGTGGGTGGGGTGGCATGTCTTCCATTACTGAAGTGGGTGGGGTGGCATGTTAGGAGTCAGCCAGTCAGTTCCGTAGCGTCGCCCCTTCAATGTCACCCGCCTGTATGCCCACGTCACTTCCTTCACCCATCACCCATCTATCAGAACTGGTGCGACCCTTTCACGGAAACAAGTGTCAAAAAAAAGACATCCCTCGTTACCCAGACGACAGGACTGACAGGAAGTGGGCTGCTGGGACCACATTACCCAGACTCCCTAGGAAGCTCCAGTAATTTCACGACTGTTAAACTGTCCAGACAGACAGGAAGGTGTGAATGTCCATGGAGAAAAAAAACTAACGACAAAACAATAAGAAAAACTATCGTCCAGCGGTCATCATTAGCAGCCATAAACACACAGCAAGAGGTTTTGTTGATTGAGAAATCAACTGAGGATCGTTGCAGCGTGAATGAAAAAACAAGAACAAAACAAGGGATGAAGTTATTACTTGGGTCGACCCCCCTCCTTCTCTTATATTCACCGCAGACTTTCATAAAAGAACAAAAGAAAAGAACGATAAAAATAAACACATTTACTGGTACACACTCATATCCCCAACCCCTGTAATGTGGCAGGGCAGCGTAGCCCATAAACACATTGATAAAACCATTTCTTTAATAACACTTGTTTGTCAAACTGCCACCCTCAGGCAGTTTCCATTATCACCGTTTCAACATTTTATTGGGGCCATCTTTAAATACAGCCCACGCATTGTAAAGGCTATAGTGAGAGAGATGGAGAGAGGGAGAGAGAGATGGAGCGAGAGAAAGAGAAACACTGTACACAAGCCTAACTTCCAACTGTCCGGAGCTCCAATCTTTTCTAGTTTCTCCGGCATTGCAGACCAATGAGACCAAGAGGAGTTTAGCAGCAACAGATAAACTTTAAGAATAGCAATACCTAACCTTTCATTTTTTGTGTTATTACTTGCAAGAACAATCATCGTTTTTAATGTAGCCCAGGAATTTAAACGCTTCGAAACTTTTTTTAAAACGCTTATCCAACTCTATTGTTGGATAAGATGTTAGGGGGAAACCCATGGCACATGTCAATATTAGCGGGCTAGAGTTATAGACAACTGCACTCTAATGAGCCCAGAAGTGTTTTTTTAATTCAGACATCAACACCAGATGAAGCTGCATTTTTATGGAGGGCATATAACTGGTGTTTCTCCACGAAATGACTTTTATTTCACTGCCCTCGGGTCAAAATGGATGATCTCTTCTGAATATTAACGTTGTTTTGAGTCGTGCCCTCTCTCGCTATGTCACTAATATGAAATATCAACTCCTCAGAGAGCCTAAAGCCTGGCCGATAAGAGTCTGTCAGAGATATCACATGACCAGAAGCCAGCGAGCGGCCCCATATAATAACATGCTTTTAGCGGTTCTGGTTTTATTGCACAACGTGTTGATTCATGACACCCCAGTCACCATATATCAGTCTAGTGAATATAACTCTAGAACCCCTCATGGCCATCCATTATTAATGGGATCTGAAGGAGAGTTGGATATTCTTCAGGCTGATGATTCAAAGTCTTGGGATGCATCCCAAATGCCACCCCGTTCTCCATTTAGTGCACTGCTTTTGACCAGTATGTACACGTATTATATTCAGTATACTTCTACTGTGAAATCCACCAATTAAACCAGAAGACGAAAATGATATAGGGCTTTATCACACTTAGGCTGTGTCCCAACTCACACCCAATTCCCTATTTAGTGCAATACTTTTGACCAGGTCCCATATGGTTCTAGTCAAAAGTAGTGCACTATAATGTAGAGGGAGGCATTTGGGACTCATTATTTTAGTAGAAAAAAACAAGTCAGGGACAGTGGAACCTCAGTCCTATCCATTCCCCAGTACATAAAACCCTGGTCCAGTCAGGGACAGTGGAACCTCAGTCCTATCCATTCCCCAGTACATAAAACCCTGGTCCACCTGCGTATCTCAGTCAGAAAGACCTTGAGTGGCAAACAGCAAATGGACACTTGACAGTTGTGTGAGGGAATGACTCCTACTTATTTTCCCTGCAAATGGTTCTCTAGACATCCACCACCCTGCTGCTTGGGGAGGACAGGTAACACCACACTCCAAATTAACTCCCTGCTGCTAGGGGAGGACAGGTAACACCACACTCCAAATTAACTCCCTGCTGCTTGGGGAGGACAGGTAACACCACACTCCAAATTAACTCCCTGCTGCTAGGGGAGGACAGGTAACACCACACTCCAAATTAACTCCCTGCTGCTTGGTGAGGACAGGTAACACCACACTCCAAATGAACTCCCTGCTGGTCGGGAGAGGACAGGTAACACCACACTCCAAATGAACTCCCTGCTGGTCGGGAGAGGACAGGTAACACCACACTCCAAATTAACTCCCTGCTGGTCGGGAGAAGACAGGTAACACCACACTCCAAATTAACTCCCTGCTGCTAGGGAGAGGACAGGTAACACCACACTCCAAATTAGCTCCCTGCTGCTAGGGAGAGGACAGGTAACACCACACTCCAAATTAACTCCCTGCTGCTAGGGAGAAGACAGGTAACACCACACTCCAAATTAACTCCCTGCTGCTAGGGAGAGGACAGGTAACACCACACTCCAAATTAACTCCCTGCTGCTAGGGAGAGGACAGGTAACGCCACACTCCAAATTAACTCCCTGCTGCTAGGGAGAGGACAGGTAACACCACACTCCAAATTAACTCCCTGCTGCTAGGGGAGGACAGGTAACACCACACTCCAAATTAACTCCCTCTCTCTCAAAAGAGCCATTTGTTATCAACTTAATTATAAAATGGCCGAGGTGGGGCATGGTGACGGATAGTACAATCCATGTAGACAATGTTATGCCTTTTTATAGTTTTTTGCACTCCATACATTTTTGTTCTGGCATTTTGCACCTGCCCTGTGTTTTTTCGTAGCTGCTAGATAAAGAAATTTCCCCTTCAGGGATCCATAAAGTATCTATCTATCTATTTTATAATATATATATATATTTTTTATTTTTATAAAGACATCTCTTCTTCTCTTCTGGCCCTCAGTGGCTTCTTTCCAACTTTTTTACTCCACGTTGGCGGACTCCCTCCAGTCCCTACTGGCATTGCTATTCTCATCACTACGGTGATATTTTAAACAAATGAAAACAATATGCTTTCTGTCTGGTGTGTATAGATGGAGACAAGATATTCACTCTCTAATGAGTCTCAGTGTGGTGAGTTTAATCAGAGTTTCATAGAGGTTGGTTAGGAAACAAATCCACTCCCTAATCATAATAGATGGGCTCGGTCGCATTGAAGACTTGCAGAGACAGCGACTGTAACACAACAGTGAAAAGAAGATTTTAGTAGAATATATTATAAGATGATTATAATAAGGGTTTGTTTTTATGAAGTAACCATGGCGGCGGGGGGGGGGGGGGGGCAGTGTGTGTGTGGACACAAGACTATTCAATATGACTATCTACTATGTGTGTTTCTCTACACCACCGTCTGACAGTATTAAGAATACAGTTCAGTAATGTAAAATCACTGTTTCAGTTATGGTTGAAATGAGTGATGCCCAAGCTGACCTCAACCGTCGCTTCCTGGGTTTTTAACATGCGTCACATGACCAACTGGGCCCAGACCCAGAGGTGATGGTGGTAGTTGGGAGAATGGCAGTGAGTCATGAGAGAGAGAGCACACACAAACACACCCCAGCGGGGTGTTAATTACAGCGTACAAAGTGTGTTTTTCCCCTCAAAGCCGTACCACTCTCCTCAGAGGGACGCAGAGGCTTTGGATCCACGTCTTAAACATCCCTTGTTTCGCAGCTCAGCACCGCGTCTCCACCCGATGTACACAGCAATTTATTTTAATGACATCCCACCCTGGGAGATGGTGTTTGTTGCTTTGCCGACGAGGTGGGGTCTGCATATACCGTACATTTTGATGTATACATTTAAGGCACGGCTGGCTCTCACAGCGCGGCAACACCTGCAGCTACGGTTATGTTTACAGACAACTATAAATAATATTTGTCCTTTTTTTCTGTGCGTTATACAAAAAGGAAGGACACACTGTTTTTTTTTTTGTGTTGTGATTCTCTCGACTCATCTCCGTGGCGACCACAACAAGGGAGGGATGGGATATGCAAATGAGGCCTTGATTTCTTCTGGAGTGCTCTGTAACTGAGATAACCTCTGGCACCGAGCGCATTGTTGTGTCAGGTATAAAATAGCCCGTTACCCCGGTAACGCCCCTGTAACGGCTCCACTGGCCTATTTTTGACGAATACACCCGACATAAGTAGTCCAGAGGAGAAGACATTCTTAAGGAAATACGTCTAATGTAATCTTCCTTGATTAGCTAGGTGGCGGCACTTTAGGGGCCTTCCCTTGAATTCAATTATTCTGACTTTGAAGGATTTGTTCAACGATAGCATCTTGACTAAAACAGTGTCTCTTTAATGTTGCACAGTACCAGTAGATGCTATCTCAGACTTAGTGAGGATGTTTTCCCTTCATTAATTGAAGGACTATTTGATGATTTGTTTATAGGGGGAAAATAGGCTGGTGCTTCACGGAATGATCAAAGCTCGTGTTCTGCCGTCTTATTTTGGTTCCTGTTTGAAGCTCCAGAGGAGAGCTGTTTGAGTGGTGTCACGCCCTTCTGGTTCCCCTGGGGATCCGCTTCAGGCAGTGTTTGGTTCCACCTGAGCACTTTAATTTATTTATTAATTAGCGCCGATTAAACTGCTAATTGAAAAGTGATGAGTCATGATTGTTTTCTTTACTTTCCACTTAGAGAGAGAGAGAGAGAGAGAGAGAGAGAGAGAGAGAGAGAGAGAGAGAGAGAGAGAAAGAAAGAAAGAAAGAAAGAAAGAGAGAGAGGCGAGAGGGTCAGAGAGAGAGTCAGAGAGAGTCAGAGAGAAAGAGAGAGGGTCAGAGAGAGCGAGAGAGAGAGAGAGAGAGAGCGAGAGAGAGAGAGAGAGAGAGCGAGAGAGAGAGAGAGAGATGCACAGACATGCGTTCAAAGAATATTTCCAAATCATTACAATTTTTATTTATGCTTGATTGAGCTGGCCTGGTTTGATGAACCAATCGAATAGTCCCAAAACATCAAACCCCGTCCACCAGACAAGCAAAGTATTCGAAAGATTTCAAATAGTATTTGAACCCAAGTCTGATCATGTCAGATATAATGTCTGGTCAAAAAAAACTAAAATGTCTTTATTAAAGACGATGAAAATAACTGTAAAAAAAAATGCTATGTTGAACATTGGTTCATGTTTTCCAACCATCTTTCTAGTGTTGAAAGTTAGGTGAGATGATTGATTTTCTTAACCGAGGCTCCAGGTACATGCATTTAAAATGGGAGTCACTGAAGCTAGAATGTTTCTCTCCACTTCTCAGATCAACGTGTGTAATTACAGCCCTAGGAAAATGGTTGAGCGACTTCAAAACCCCTCTGCCTCAATGCAGCGGAAATAAAAAATACAAAAAAGTATGCAATTAAATGTTACTTTTCAAAGTTATATTTAGAGGACATGAGAAGGAAATGCAAATTGTGTTTGTGAGTTATATAATTGCCTTTTCGCTTTTTTTAGTTGACTCCCCTAGAAGATAAAATAAGGATCAAAATAAGATGGCCACTGCACTTGTGTCTGGTATGAGTTTCCATGGAAATGTGAGTGATGCATATTATGGGATAGAAGGTATTGTCTTCTGAAGTAGACCACATATTATGGGATAGAAGGTATTGTCTTCTGAAGTAAAGTGAGTTACAGTAAGTCGTTCTGAAATTTTAACTTGTTGGATTTGAAGATCATCAGGTAGGTGGTTTGGTCGTTAGAGCTATACTATATATACAAAAGTATGTGGACACTCCTTCAAATTAGTGGATTAGGCGATTTTAGCCATTGCTAACAGGTGTATCAAATCGAGCAGACAGCCATGCAATCTCCAGACAAACATTGACAGTAGCATTGCCTTAATGTGGCACCGTTATAGAATACCACCTTACTAACAAGTCAGTTCATCACATTTCTGCCCTGCTAAAGCTGCCTCCGTCAACTGTAAGTGCTGTTATTGTAAAGTCGTAACGTCAAGGAGCAACAACAGCTCAGCCGCCAAGCTCACAGAACGGGACAGCCGAGTGCTGAAGCGTAAAATCGTCTGTCCTCGGTTGTAACACTCACTACCGAGTTCTAAACTGCCTCTGAAAACAACGTCAGCGCAATAACTGTTCGTCAGGAGCTTCAGGAAATGGGTTTCCATAGCCGAGCAGCTAACGCTTCGAACACACCGACTGTGATTTTGCATTTTGGTACACCAAAAGTATATTCATTTCCAATGGAACGCTGCGTTTTCCTTACAGCATTGCGTTGCAGAGGCAGTTGCAGTGCGCTCTGTGTGCTGTAACCGTTAGATTTATCGAACCTATGCGTCAAACTGTATGCGTAAAACGGGTTGACAGAAATGGTAGCAAAAGGTGAATGTTTAACTTTTGTTGCACACACATCTAGATGACGCTGCATACTATTTTGCGCAATGTTACAGTCGGTGTGTTTAAAGCATAAGACTCTCGAGCAGTGGAAACGCGTTCCCTGGAGTGATGAATTGCGCTTCACCATCTGGCATTCCGGCGGCCGAATCTGGGTTTTACGATGATCTTCTAAGAAGGAACAACAGTAGGGTTATGATTATCACTCATAGGCTGGGCTGCTTTGGTTCTGACTCAAATCTGTTTTGCCACAGGCATTACGTGGAGATGATCTGACACCCTAGTCTGTTTGATTGACAGCGAAACTGACAGAACCGCCTTGCTCCATTATACAGTACTGACAGAGAGAGGGTGAAGATGGAAGAGAGAGAGGTTGTGTCAGAACCACCATACTTACGTTCTAAATAGTATAATTTTGGGGTATGCAACATTATATATTTTTTAAGTATGCTTTAAATACCAGGTTGTCAAGCTCATTTCGGTTTATCATCAAGTAAAATTCACTGCACACTATTTAGGAAGAGTAGTTGCCAGCTAATATTCAGACTAGGGGACGCACCCCAGAAAATGAACGAATGGCGGGGAACAAGCGCCATTGGCCATTAGATGACTCCTTCTCAGTATGGATGAGTAGTACTGTACGTCACTTACTGTATTCGTTTTCACCAAACAGAACATTCTAAATAGTCCGCTACGTAGTACGATTAGTACACAGTCTTAGTAAGTAGTAGGCAGGACAGATTTCAGACACGGCCAGAGAGAGAGAGGCAGTTTGCCGTACTTGATAATGTCCGCTGACAGATAGTCAGTCCTACGACAGATGGTCGTATTCCTTCTCATGTAACGTGGGCGCTTTGATTAGATGTTTTGTTTTGCAGCTAACTTGGCATCGTCCTGCCGTCCTGATGCAATGCAACACCAACCAGAACAAGTGAAAACATCAACAACAACAGTGAAATGCTATTAATGAGTTGTGGAGACTGGAAGGAGTGCCTTATGTTGGAGCTGGTGAAATGTGTTTCAACAAAAACGGAAAACTTTTGAGAGGTGGTGTTGTGGTATATCAATACAGTCCCTTCAGAAAGTATTCAGACCCCTTGACCTTTTCCACATTTTGTTAAGTTACAGCCTTATTCAAATTTTTCCCACATCAATCAACACGCAATAACCCATAATGACAAAGCGAAAATGTGTATCTATCTATCTATCTATCTATCTATCTATCTATCTATCTATCTATCTATCTATCTATCTATCTATCTATCTATCTATCTATCTATCTATCTATCTATCTATCTATCTATCTATCTATAAAAACAACAGAAATACCTTACTTACATAAGTATTTAGACCCTTTGCTATGAGACTCGAAATTGAGCTCAGGTACTTCCTGTTTCCATTGATCATCCTTGAGATGTTTCTACAACTTGATTGGAGTTAACCTGTGGTAAATTCAATTGATTGGACATGATTTGGAAAGGCACACACCAGTCTATATAAAGGTCCCACAGTTGACAGTGCATGTCAGAGCAAAAACCAATCCATGAGGAATTGTCCGTAGAGCTCCGAGACAGGATTGTGTCGAGACACAGATCTGGGGAAGGGTACCAAAACCTTTCTGCAGCATTGAAAGTCCCCAAGAATACAGTGGCCTCCATCATTCTTAAAATGGAAGAAGTCTGGAAACACCAAGACTCTTCCTAGAGCTGGCCACCAGGCCAAACTGAGCAATCGGGGGAGAAGGGCCTTGGTCAGGGAGGTAACCAAGAACCCAATGGTCACTCTGACAAAGCTCCAGAGCTCCTCTGTGGAGATGGGAGAACCTTACAGAAGGACAACCATCTCTGCAGCACTCCACCAATCAGGCCTTTATGGTAGAGTGGCCAGACGGAAACCACTCCTCAGTAAAAGGCACGACAGTCTGCTTGGTGTTTGCCTAAAGGCACTGAATGCAAAGCGTCACGTCTAGAAGAAACCTGGCACCATCCCTACGGTGAAGTATGGTGGTGGCATCATCACGCTTTGGGGATGTTTTTCAGCGGCAGGGACTGGGACACTAGTCAGGATCAAGGGAAAGATGAAGAGAGCAAAGTAGAGAGATCATTGATGAAAACCTGCTCGGGACAAGTCTCTGAATGTCCTTGAGTGGCTCAGCCAGAACCCAGAAATGAACCTGATCAAACAACTCTAGAGAGACCTGAAAACAGCTGTGCAGCGACGCTCCCCATCCAACCTGACAGAGCTTGAGAGGATCTGCAGAGAAGAATAGGAGAAACTCCCCAAATACAGGTGTACCAAGCTTGTAGCGTCAAACTCAAGAATTCACAAGGCTGTAATCGCTGCCAAAGGTGCTTCAACAAAGTACTGAGTAAAGGGTCTGAATACTTATGTAAATGTGATTCGTTTTTTTTTTTTTGTACAATAGCAAAAATGTCTAAACCTGTTTTCGCTTTGTCATTACAGGGTATTGTGTGTAGATTGATGAGGGGAAAAAACTATTTAATATTTAATACATTTTAGAATAAGGCTGTAATGTAACAAAATGTGGAAAAAGTCAAGGGGTCTGAATACTTTCAGAATGCACTGTATGTACCTATCTACCTCAATTACCTCGTACCCCTGCACATCGACTAGGTACTGGTACCTGGTCCCTGTATCACAGTAGGTGGCACCTTAATTGTGGAGGAGGGCTCATAGTAATGGCTTCCATGTGTTTGATGCCATTCCATTTGCTCTGTTACGGCCATTATTATTAGCGGTCTTCCCCTCAGCAGCCTCCTGTGCCGTGTATATAGCCAAGTTATTTCGTTACTCATTGTGTATTTATTCGTCTTGTTATTATTTTTTCCTCTGCGTTATTGGGAAGAGCCCGTAAATCAGCATTTCACTGCCTAGTACAGTGGATGAGACAGAAACACACATATTCTACAGCACTCCCCCATCATGCCGTTTACTTACGTTCCTTCTTCGGTCATCGGCTGCAGCCGATTCTCTCACACACACACACACAGACACACCTAACCATCTGTCTCTCTATGTCCTTTCTCTCTCTCTCTTTCCTCTCTGTCGTTTGGTCAGACACTGTAAAATAAAACGCATTCAGACAGACCTCAAGAGCTCACCTCCTTCAGAACAGGTGTGCGTGATAGAACTGTACTAATCAGATAGGAAGGAGTGTCTCTTTTCTCAGTGTGTCACATGATCATTTATTTAGTAGATTGAGTACAGCAGTTGAAATGAAACGCCCCCCATGCACCCTGTCCCCGTGTCTGCAGCCTCTCAGCTAGCAGCATAAAGTAGCCTCTCCAACCTTCACTCCGAAGACGGCACCTCGGACTCACTTTATAAGAAAGCTGAAAAAGAGAGAGAGAACGAAAGGAAGAAAGAGAAATGGAAAGAGAAAAAAAAGACAGAAATAAACAGAGAGAGAGAGAGAAGACGAGTGTGTGATGAGTGCTCGCCCGTTAGTGTGTGACATTGTGAACCAAAACATTACCAAGTGAAGGAGAATTTAACATTAAGTGTTGCTCTGACTGCGTGCTGCTAACGGCTGCTTTGATGATTAAGGGTGTTACTTGAAGGCATCTTTATTTCCGATAAATGGAAAATGTGGATGTGTCCCAAGTTGTACCCTATTAGATCCCTGTGGGCCCGGGTCAGAAGTAGTGCTCAATAAAGGAACATTTGGGACTATTTGGGATGAAGCTGTCGATTCGAGCCAAGGCTGACAGAATCTTTTACGGAGCTTGTTTTTTGGGATAAAGCATCTGGCGGCCCATCTGGCGGCCCATCTGACAGGCCAGGAGTTTATCCAGACGACGTCAACTGAAAAACTCTGGGCTCAGACGTTTTCCTGGTTAAGTCACGTGGCCAGGAAAACGCCTGGCCCTAATCCTGTGGATAACAAGTCCAGGTATGTGTGTGTTACCTGTAGGGGTAGCCGTGGTACTTGGACCTGAAGATGGACAGCAGGAAGCTGAAGAAGAATACCACCAGGCCCAGTCCCACCAGGCAGATAACTGAAACACACCACAACATTAGAAACACACACAAGTTCAAGTTCCACTTGAAAGCAGACACCTGAAGCGTTACTGAGGAAACCACTGAACTGAATCCTGACTGTAACAAAGTAATAAGCAAACCCTTTATTCTCTAATTAGTTGTACACACATTCTCCAGTGCTAATGCTTCCTTCACCTAAGAGCACTAAACAAGCTCTCCTTCTTCATAACAGCCTTCCAATCCTCCACGTTAACCAGCCGTCATATCAACACACACACACACACACACACACACACACACACACACACACACACACACACACACACACACACACACACACGCGAGCGAGGTTGGCTTTCTGTGCCGCGCACGCACACACTACTCACACACCGTGGGGGTCAGGGTTCATCTCTCTGGTGTTAATTAAATGAACAGCGGACTGAGTGCCGGCCTCTCTACATCTGCCAGACTTAATTGACAGTTATGCAAATATCCATAATTCTTATACAAATGATAATGTCATGACATTATGCATGCAGCGTGTGGGTTCCACTGGAACTACCTCAGTGAGCCTAGTGGATTGGAAGGGTAAGGGGGAGGGGTGCCTATATACCTGGCAAGACTCAGTCAGAAAACTGAAGGAACCTCTTTACTTCCTCCTGAAGGAGAGAGGAGGAGGGGAGAGGAGAGAGGAGGAGTGTGTATGCCTCATGTGGGAGATGACAAATGTTTGCATACATTATGTGAGTGTGAGATCAAGGACTAGATGCTGTGAGGCAATGACAAATGTGTATTTCTGTTTCTACGTGTGTGTGTGTGTGTGTGTGTGTATGTGTGTATGTGTGTGTGTGTGTGGGGGGGGGTGGAACCCTTCTGTTCTGGATCAATGTGATACCATAAACACTCTTGAGCCTTCTGTTGAAGCAGTGGCTAGGAAATAATACTCTGACACACACAGAGATGAGCACATGCTCAGACGTGCACACACACATAGCATATTCTACCATTGGCAACAGTACAGTGTTGTAATGAATGTGCTTTGTATTGTGCACAATGTCATTGTCCTGTACACCTGTTTGCATATTTCTCCAAGCAGTACAGCATTTCTGAAATGACTTATGGCATTGAAGAACAACCATCTGGTCCTCGTCTTGTTCACACCATGGTCGTTTCTAAAGAGGAGAGTGGAATCTCACTCCTTTGAAGTATGCATTGACTGATAGAATTGAATGAGAGAGGACGGAGTGTGTGAGAGAGAGAGATGGAGATAAAGAGAGAGAGAGAGAGAGATGGAGAGAAAGAGGGAGACATTGGGATAAAGTGTTGAGACAGGGAGTGGTGACACCGGGATATTCTGTGGGTAACTCATTAAGTATGTGTTGTTAAGTATGACTTGTCATGGACCTGCTGGTATAATGTGTGACTGTGACTGAACAGTAGTTAGTGACAGTCTGTGTGTCAGTCTGTGTGACTGAACAGTAGTTAGTAACATTCTGTGTGTCAGTCTGTGTGACTGTGTGACTGAACAGTAGTTAGTGGCAGTCTGTGTGTCAGTCTGTGTGACTGTGACTGAACAGTAGTTAGTAACATTCTGTGTGTCAGTCTGTGTGACTGTGTGATTGAACAGTAGTTAGTGTCAGTCTGTGTGTCAGTCAGTGTGACTGAACTGTAGTTAGTGTCAGTCTGTGTGTCAGTCAGTGTGACTGAACTGTAGTTAGTGACAGTCTGTGTGACAGTCTGTGTAACTGTGTTTGAACTGTAGTCTCATTTGGATGGGCTCCAGTGCTGATCCTGTTATCGGCGGTGGCCTTCGTCAGGCTGGGGTTAACTGGGTTTGATGGAGCCTCCATTAGCTTTCATTTCACCCAGCAGCTGCCACTGTTTTCAATGTGCATGTGTTTCACTGAGCTGCTGCAAGTTGATCAGCCACCGCAATCACACACACACACACACACACACACACACACACACACACACACACACACAAACAATGGCCGTTCTGACACGGGGGGATGGAAGGGTGTGTGTGGCTTGCATATTAATACAACATCCGGTTATTTGTGTGTCTGTGTGAATACGTGTTATAAAAGGTCAGAGATTTCTCCCTAATGGAAATTTGATAAAGCCCTGCATCACTTGCTAAGTGTTTTTAAAGATTTCACATTTAAAGCTATTAACTTATCAGTCCTTTTAATTGATTTGCTTCAACATGTACTCACGCTTAAGTAAATCTGATCCCGGACCAGGGAAACGGCTGATCCAACTGTTTCATTTAGCTGCCTGTTTGTTTCTTCATGAGAGCTAATTTAAGCCCTGATTATAATTTCCGTCATTAGCTATGCAGCTTGGTTTGGTCTGTGCTTTTCAGGATTAGCACCCGAGATCAAAGTTCAGCCAACCCGATTCCACCCCTGGCCTAAGCCCTGTAATAGGAGCATGAGCCTAGGGTGCTAATTAGCATTTCAAAGACTTGTTAGCGGATGATGCTAAAAGGGATGCTTATGATGAAAAACCTGTCATTAGCATTTACTTTACATTTTTAAGGGGATAACATGGCCCTTTAATCACCTTTAACATTTGTGTCGGTGGAGAAGTTGTGTCTGAACACTCAGCAGCTATAACAGTAGATTTGAGGAGTGATTGGGTGTCTGATGTCTAAGACCAGGAAGTTATCAGTATTTTCAGCGTAACAATTATCAACAGGATGCTAGTTTCATGTTGTGTGCGATTGAGTTTCCCGACAAACACACACACGCAAACACAGGTGACCCAATCACTCTGTATGGAAATTAACTGATCTCCTGTTCCACTTTCAAAGTCCCTCCATACTAACCACAACAGTCACACGCTCCATTCTACAGAGATTACAATTCAACTGCAGTCCTGGGACCAAGGAAGAAACACTTCTGGCCATTCTCTCCTTCTAATCAGGGACCTGCAGTTGTGCCCCTGGGGGCCCTGGCAGCTGATTGGCCCTGTAATACAGTCTGTGATAACGGCAACAAATAAGAAGGAATCACTCACTTCTCCTCTTGCCCACGTCTCCTTTGGACGTCGCCGCCTCGTTGAGCAGGACCATCCCCATGGTGATGGCGGCGTCTGCGGGCAGTTGTCAAGGAAACGGACTAACCACAGTGTGTGTACTGTAAGTTTGTGATGTTGTGTGTGTGTGCACTGTGTATAACCCAGGTGCAGGGAAGCAGACAATGCCAATCTTTCAATAGTAAAAAGTCCATTTTATTTGCAGTGTGTTTTCATTCAGTGTGAGCCGTGAGCCGTTAACTCTGACTGTGAACGTAGTGATCTCTGATGGATAAATGATCAATGAACTCCTCAGCTATAGTACACCTACAGGGACAGGAGATGAATGCAGAACAGAAGGAGAAGAGACTATGATGTTAGCTGTGGACCGGGGAGTTGTGTGGACCGGACCATCCACCCATTCATAAACACTCTGGAACCACAAGGTGGTTAAGGTTCGGATCACTGATTGCACTCGTCTCGACGACTATTTAGGAAGTTCCAGTAGCTCAGTGGATTAGAGTGTAGTGCTGGTAATGACAGGGTCGTGGGTTTGATTCCCGCATGGGCCACATCATATACAGTATATGTCACTGTCAACTGTAAGTCACTTTGGATGGAAGTGTCTGGTATTTTGACCAATTTATGGCCAGTAATAAAGCTGTGTATTATGGCTAAGATGGAACACATCATGATGTTAAGAGACTTGAGAGCAGCATGTGATTATGCCAACAGGGTCCTTGAGAATCAGGCCTGAGACATACACACCTGGTCCTCCAAGCTCAGTGTGGGAGTGTGTGTGTGTGTGATGGTTGGACAGAGCCAATACAGAGCAAACAAACCATCCTAATTAAAGTGGAATTAAAGCTGGAGGAGACTGGAGATATTGCTAATGAAAAGCAGAAGACAACTGCCAGCTGTGTGTGTGTGTGTGTGTGAGAGAGAGAGAGAGTGTCTCAGGCCTCATTCTCAAGGTTGCTGCTCTCAAGCCTTTTAGCATGTGTTCCCTTGATTGTGTGTGAGAGCTACAGATGCAGAGGTGTTTGAATGTGAACCAGACAGAAAGGGTATCAGTACGTTTGTATGGGCCTCTACAGATGTCGCCTGACGTACGTGTACCATTGTGTTTCCACTGGTGTCCATCACCTCATATCCCCCAGCTGCCCAGCAATCTCAGATCCATCTCCCTCTTTTTCTCCACACCTCTCTCGATCTCCCTCTCTCCCTCTGCTTCTCTCTCTCCATCTCTTTTTCCTTCGAACACAACTCTGGACAAACAAAACACAGCTCCCATTCGAACAAAAACGTCCACAGGTGCAGGATACGGGGAAAGAAGACAAATACCCCGACAAAATAAACAAAAGAGGGGATTGTGTGAAGTGAACGTTGAAGATTGCATAGTAGAATATTAATGAATTGAAAATGTGCGCTGCCTCGTGCAGATGGTAGGAAATGACACTGTAGTTCTCTACGGTGATACATTATGGACTAGAATGACACTGTAGGTCTCTACGGTGATACATTATGGACTAGAATGACACTGTAGTTCTCTACGGTGATACATTATGGACTAGAATGACACTGTAGGTCTCTACGGTGATACATTATGGACTAGAATGACACTGTAGGTCTCTACGGTGATACATTATGGACTAGAATGACACTGTAGTTCTCTACGGTGATACATTATGGACTAGAATGACACTGTAGGTCTCTACGGTGATACATTATGGACTAGAATGACACTGTAGTTCTCTACGGTGATACATTATGGACTAGAATGACACTGTAGTTCTCTACGGTGATACATTATGGACTAGAATGACACTGTAGGTCTCTACGGTGATACATTATGGACTAGAATGACACTGTAGTTCTCTACGGTGATACATTATGGACTAGAATGACACTGTAGGTCTCTACGGTGATACATTATGGACTAGAATGACACTGTAGGTCTCTACGGTGATACATTATGGACTAGAATGACACTGTAGGTCTCTACGGTGATACATTATGGACTAGAATGACTATAGGTCTCTACGGTGATACATTATGGACTAGAATGACTATAGGTCTCTACGGTGATACATTATGAACTAGAATGACTGTAGGTCTCTACGGCGATACACTATGCACTAGAATGACGCTAGATATACTAAGCGATTGCAACAGGTGTAAAGTTCACACCTATTTTTCTATGTAGAGGAAATATTGCTAGAGGGTTATGTGAAGTAATACGCTATTACGGTGAACTGTAAATACAGAGTAAATAGTGTAGTATAATGTGTGATATCATGAAGCTTCAGGATTTACTTACCTGTTGGTGTTTAGTTGCAAATGCTTCCTGAATCTGGCTCTAGAGTAGCTAGTGAATACAGGCTTCCCATTGGTTACTCCTCCGTATCATATAGAGGAAGTAGTGAATACAGGCTTCCCATTGGTTACTCCTCCGTATCATATAGAGGAAGTAGTGAATACAGGCTTCCCATTGGTTACTCCTCCGTATCATATAGAGGAAGTAGTGAATACAGGCTTCCCATTGGTTACTCCTCCGTATCATATAGAGGAAGTAGTGAATACAGGCTTCTCATTGGTTACTCCTCCGTATTGGTTACTCCTCCGTATCATATAGAGGAAATAGTGAATACAGGCTTCCCATTGGTTACTCCTCTATCATATAGAGGAAGTAGTGAATACAGGCTTCCCATTGGTTACTCCTCCGTATCATATAGAGGAAATAGTGAATACAGGTTTCCCGTTGGTCACTCCTCCGTATCATATAGAGGAAGTAGTGAATACAGGCTTCCGATTGGTTACTCCTCTATCATATAGAGGAAGTAGTAAATACAGGCTTCCCATTGGATAATCCTCTGTATCATATAGAGTAGCTATTGACTACTGGCATTCATCCTCTGTATCATATCGAGAAAGTAGTGAATACAGGCTTTCCCATTGGTTACTCCTCTATCATATAGAGGAAGTAGTGAATACAGGCTTCCCATTGGTTACTCCTCCGTATCATATAGAGGAAATAGTGAATACAGGTTTCCCGTTGGTCACTCCTCCGTATCATATAGAGGAAGTAGTGAATACAGGCTTCCGATTGGTTACTCCTCTATCATATAGAGGAAGTAGTAAATACAGGCTTCCCATTGGATAATCCTCTGTATCATATAGAGTAGCTATTGACTACTGGCATTCATCCTCTGTATCATATCGAGAAAGTAGTGAATACAGGCTTTCCCATTGGTTAATTGTCAGTTCTCCCATTAGTGTTAAGGATACTGAGCAGCAGGATGATGTGGGACTCCGCTACAAACTGGGCCTGACTGCTTCCATGGATATAACTCTGAAACAGAGAGAGAGGAGCGAGAGCGGGAGAAAGAGAGGGGGGGGGGAGAGAATGGGAGAGAAAGTGAGAGGTAGAGGTAGAGAGGGAGAGAGAGAGAGAGAAAGAGACAGAGAGAAAGTGAGAGATAGATGTAGAGAGGGAGAGAGAGAGAAAGAGACAGAGAGAAAGTGAGAGATAGATGTAGAGAGAGAGAAAGAGAGAGGTAGAGAGAAGTTACGTTAGTCACAATTGGTAAAAATTATGAAAAAACAGGTAGGGAGAGAGATGGAATTGGAGAGATGCAGAGCACGTGAGCTATAGACCATGCGTGAGAAAGAGAGTGGGGAAAAAAGGCCAAGATAAAAAAGTTACAAATTAAATGGGCAAAGATTCCCCCACAATGGACACACATTTCACGTGTCACAAAGGTGGTAAACACTCGCTAGCTGTGTGGCTTTAAGATAAGCAATGCCTAGTACCCGTCTTTAACTCACCCACACACACACGACTCACTCCAGGAAAACAATCATGGCCCTATTCCTTTTCAGAACTCAATGAAAGAGAAGTCTGGTTGACCTGCTGTCACAAGGTCAAGGCACAACGCATTACTAACCCTGGCCAATCACAACGCATTACTGACCGTGACCAATCACAACGCATTACTAACCGTGGCCAATCCCAACGCATTACTAACTGAGGCCAATCCCAACGCATTACTAACCCTGGCCAATCACAACGCTTTACTAACTAACCGTAGCCAATAGGAAGAGAGAATGTAGTGTAGGAAAGTTCTTCCCCCGAGTTAACAGGAAAGTTCTCACACAAGAAGTCTGTGTCTCCACTGATAAGAAAACATATTTCCTAGCCTTGTCCACGGTGTGTGTGTGTGTGTGTGTGTGTGTGTGTGTGTGTGTGTGTTTGTGTGAATTTAAGAGACATACCGTTAAACGGAGGGCCACCGGCTACACGGTATGGAGGGAAAAAAGCCATTTCCCTGTACATACCCTCTCCCTACCTCGATAAGATGTACATACCCTCTCCCTACCTCGATAAGATGTACATACCCTCTCCCTACCTCCATAAGATGTACATACCCTCTCCCTACCTCCATAAGATGTACATACCCTCTCCCTACCTCCATAAGATGTACATACCCTCTCCCTACCTCGATAAGATGTACATACCCTCTCCCTACCTCGATAAGATGTACATACCCTCTCCCTACCTCGATAAGATGTACATACCCTCTCCCTACCTCGATAAGATGTACATACCCTCTCCCTACCTCGATAAGATGTACATACCCTCTCCCTACCTCGATAAGATGTACATACCCTCTCCCTACCTCGATAAGATGTACATACCCTCTCCCTACCTCCGTAAGATGTACATACCCTCTCCCTACCTCCATAAGATGTACATACCCTCTCCCTACCTCCATAAGATGTACATACCCTCTCCCTACCTCCATAAGATGTACATACCCTCTCCCTACCTCCATAAGATGTACATACCCTCTCCCTACCTCCATAAGATGCCACAGGTGTGTGTGTGTGTGTTTACCAACCACAGTGGCTGTAAATAATTGAATTACACACCGTTGGACAGAATCCATTCTGATTCTACAAGGGAACCCAATAGCAGAGAAATGTCTTGCCTATCGTGAGCCCCAGGAAGAATAGTGGAGGCTTTATTCAACAGCTGATGGGGATTTAAATAAACTAAACTATCAATGGTTGTTGTGGGGATTTTCTCTATGTACTGGTAGGAAAGCTGGGCACACAATAGAGTGATGACTGTGTCCTTGTCAGCCAGATATGTAGAAAGACACGGTTTCTCCTTGTAACATGCTTTCTTTTAGGGTTCAAACTTTTGAGGGTTCTCCAAATTCCCAGGTTCTCCAGAAATCTCGGTTGAAAGGTTCCCTGAATCAGAAGTGAATAAGTAGGAATTCCTGAATCCTCCAACCAGTATTTCTGGAAAACCTGGAAATGCTGGGGAAGTTTTTAGCAGCCTATTCACCTTAATGTAATCCACTGTTGCTTCTATTACATTAGGTCAAAGGTGATGTTGATAACATAGAAACAGAATGCATTCATTCCATTTCTATGGTTGATAACATGGGAATTTAATAGCCATAAATATACATAGATACTGGTGTCGTGCCATTTTGTCCTCATTTGGTATGTGTGTGTGTGTGTGTGTGAGTGAGTCATCCCTTCCCGTATCTCTGCTAAGTAACACGTGTGGGTTTCAGCCGCTCCGTGTCTGCATCGTGTGGGCTGGCAGTCGGTCGTCATGATGGCCCTCCTGAGGGACTCCAGCATCTTCTAGCTACCACAGGATCGCTAACAGACTTACCATGATAATAATAATAATAATACAACACTGTATATAAACATGCTTTTCATTGAAAAACAATCTCAAAGTGGATGATGATGATGATGAACAGGATAGACAGATGCCTCTCTGGTTGGTGTGTGTCTGTGTGTGTGTGTGTGTGTGTGTGTGGTGTGAGTGCTTAGTCCAAGACTTGTGGGGCCGCCAAGTTCGTCCGAAAATACAACACCGGCTGTCGTCATTCCGGTTGCAAGCACAAGACATAAATATATATACTGTGCATATCCTCCCCAGTTACCTCAGAGTGGAGAAACACTAACAATTCACAGCCCCTATCTACATTCAGCTCTCACAGAACTGTCATGTTCAGAACTGTCATGTTCAAACACCTACACCTACACTGGCTACATGTGACATGTCAAGAAGAGCACGAGTACTTCATGACAGGTCAAAAACAACACACGTAAACCGTGTGTTTCTATATCACCAACCTGGCAACCCAGCGCTAGTGCAGTGCCCCCCACAGTGACCAGGGTTGTGTCCCAAATGGCACACTATTTCCTACATAGTGCACTATGGGCTCTGGTCAAAAGTAGTCCACTATCTAGGGAATAGGGTGCCCTTTGGGAACAGCCCACATCATTAAAAAGCTACTGTACATGTCCAGCAGAAAATAAAAAAATAGAACATTATCCAAATATTATAATAGAGGAAGAGGGGGAGAAATAAACTATTCTTCACTAAAGACACAGTTTAAGGAAAACAAAAATATTGTATCAGAGAACTGAGCAGAGGAAAACAACAGAAGAGGAGAGAGAGAGAGAGAGAGAGGTAAATAGAGAGAGAGAGAGAGAGAGAGAGAGGGGTAAATAGAGAGAGAGAGAGAGAGAGAGAGAGAGAGAGAGAGAAAAGAGGAGGAGGAGAGACCGAGAGAAGAAGAGAGAGAGAGAGAGGAGGAGAGAGAGAAGAGGAGAGAGAGAAGAGGAAGAGAGAGAGAGGGAAGAGGAAGAAAGAGGGAAGAGGAAGAAAGAGGGAAGAGGAGGAGAGGGAGAGAGAGAGAGAACAGGAGGAGAGATATTCCCTCGTTTTGAAGGAGAAAACGCTGAATGTATTTTCCCAAATAAGAGAGAATAAGGAAAGAGTCAGGGCAACATTATCTCAGGAACTCAATAGAATAAAG
>CM042424.1:2164545-2202675 GCA_023634145.1 Thymallus thymallus | reverse complement strand
AACGAACTGAGCAAAGGGGAGTAGCCCGAGGTCGACAGAGGAGAGCATGTGCTGAACTGAGGATAAACGGATAATATGCGGATGTAAATAAAACGCGCACTTGCAAGTGAGAGGAAAAACGCATTTGGTGACTGCGCAAAAAAAATACACATTCACTCAGGAGGATCTCTCTTTCAGGAGCACAGCACGTTAACTTTTCTACCCGGTTCAAGGCGACTGTTTGTGAAGCTTGCTGGGCGGTTGTTTCTGGTTTCAATCGTTTTTGTGATGGGGGCTGTGGGCGAGGTGGGTACCTTTTCCTTGCACGGCCTGGATAGCTTCGGACACGGATCGCATTTTGTCCTGACGCCCGCGGGGGACACCACCGGACTGATGAGCGAGCACCTGGTGTCCGCCGAGAGGTTGTCGCGGAGCACGCCGTCGGATCTGACGCATCTGAAGGGGATTCTACGGAGGAGGCAGCTGTACTGCAGGACCGGGTTCCACCTCGAGATCCTGCCCGATGGCACAGTGCAAGGCACCAGGAAAGACCATAGCAGATTTGGTAAGGCATCAGAAAATATTTCCGAGCAATAATGCAGTTATTATACAGTTATGGCAGAAGTATACACATAATTATAATTGTTGTTATTAGTATTATGAATATGATTATGAATAAACTAATTATATGTGTATTATGAATATTATATTGTTATGATTATGGACACACTATTGCATCCTGTCTAATCTATAATGTGTGTATGTGTTTTTGTACCATAGTTACTATTCCAGACACCCCATAATATGTTCGCACATATTGCAACACAACTAATTTCCTCAATGGAGATTAGATTGGCAGAATTTCCTAACTGACCTTCTTATCAGCAAGATAGCAAATAATGCCTACTGATAACAGCTTCCATGATCGACATAAGAGTATGAATTCAGTATTAAGCATTGAATGATATATCCCTCAATGACTGGCTGAACTCATGACCTTATGATTTACGACATTTCTTAATTTATAAATCTGGTGTTAATCTCATGGTGGCCTGCTGGTTTGATTTGCAGGTATTTTGGAGTTCATCAGCTTGGCTGTGGGGATGGTGAGCATCCGTGGGGTGGACAGTGGATTATACCTGGGCATGAACAGCAAGGGAGATCTCTACGGCTCTGTAAGTATTTGCATTAGCATATAGCCTACTTGCTGCCTACATATACCCTTCATACTGCCTACTTATACCCTTCATAATGCCTACATATAGCCTTCATACTGCCTACATCCTGCCTTCATACCACCTAATGCACACCTACTGAATACATATACCCTTCATACTGCCTGCATACTGCCTACATATACCCTTCATATTACCTACATATTACCTACATATACCCTTCATGCTGCCTGCATATACCCATTTGTATTGTATTCAGTTCTGCTTATCCATTCTCATGGGCATCCCTGTGTAGGAGGTGATAACAGAGGTTACTATTCAGCATCAACTGAAAGAGAGAATTCCTCTTCCTCTGCCTCTATTGTCGGGTTAATCTGGGAGCGTGATAAGATATGACCAACCAGCAGGTGGCACACATTTTGTTCTGCAAGGAAGTCTGTATGTGTGTGTGAGCACCAACACTGAGATGACACTGCTCTGTTGTGTAACATTTCACTAATCACCTCTCTCTCCTTCTCCCTCCTCTCCCTCCCTCTCTCTCTCGCTGTCTCTCTAGGAGAAGCTGACAGCCGAGTGTGTCTTCCGGGAGCAGTTTGAGGAGAACTGGTACAACACGTACTCATCCAATCTTTACAGACACGGTGACCGGGGAGCGCACTACTTCGTGGCGCTCAACAAGGACGGCACGTCCAGGGACGGCGCCCGCTCCCGGCGACACCAGCGCTTCACCCATTTCCTGCCCAGGCCCGTGGATCCCGATCGGGTACCCGAACTCTACAAAGAGGTACTGGGCCACAGCTGAGACCCAGTGGGAGTGTGTTGGTCCCTGCGTCACTACACACCCAGCACACTGCACCGTGACTCTCAGTACTCTCCTATGAAGGGTCTGCATATCTTCAGTCTCCCTATGGCTTCCTATGGAAACAAAATGGAGGACAGGTCGTTTGGGGGCTGTGGGATGGATAGCAAAGATGTGTGGAGCCAGGCCTTGCGGTCTGGGGTCCGCAACCACCCTCCGTCCCCCAAAATGGGTCAAAGCCGGTGCAGCCCCAGGAGAAAGAACTACAGGTGTTTAATGGGGCTTTTTGGCTAAAAGGCGGGCCGGCCTGGTGGCCATCTTTGTTTTGGGAGCGTCGTGTTGAAGGTGAAGGGATCACCTCCAGAGCTGCTGATGTTATCTTCCTGATGGTTCTTCTTCACCACCCGCTGAGTGGCTTCTGAGATTCTGATTGGTCAATCTGACTGTAGTGAAATGGGAGTAGGAGAAGAAGAATGGATGGTCCTCCAGCGGAGTGTAGACTTTGTGTTCTTCTGTGGTAACCCAAGGTAGAAGACTTGTGAAGGAATTCTGTCCTGTTCCGTTTGTGACTGCATTCTATTCCCTGACACGAGCAAGGAGGTGAAAGGAAACACTCACTAAATAACTTTAGCCTGTTTCAGTTCTTTTATTTATGCATTTTTTTGGGACATATATTTATTTTATATATTTATTTATTTTGAGAATATATTTTTTACAGGTATACATAAGATTTAAAAAGAAGCCATCAGAGATTTATTTTGTGCCACTGTGTAAAAGCACTGCATTTGACGTGTCCTTTCAAACTGACTGAAGAAAGTATTTTTCCTATGAGTTTTTTATTTAGACAATGGTTTGTGTAAGGCCGCGCTGTCACTATTCCCGAGCGTGTCATCATCGGGGGCGTCCATGTTTCTCTTATGTCATCACAAAGAGCCAGAGTTCCACTGGGTTCCAGTGAGGAATAAACCTGTTAACACTTCAGATACACTGGTCTGGCTTCTTCATACAAATACAATAACATACGGTAATACTGAAACATGGTCTAATTACAATTAGATTGTGTCAAAAGGGACATTTAACATATACTGTATGTCACTTAAGCTGACATTTTAAATATATATAGGCCATGTATATACAATCATATATTGCATGTTTCAGACAGGAAAAACAAGGGATTGGTTATTGAGAGGTTATTAAGTAATCTCGTG
Source organism: Thymallus thymallus (assembly GCA_023634145.1). Taxonomy (NCBI): domain Eukaryota; kingdom Metazoa; phylum Chordata; class Actinopteri; order Salmoniformes; family Salmonidae; genus Thymallus; species Thymallus thymallus. The sequence continues at coordinate 2,199,514 of CM042424.1, read as the reverse complement.
TTGTTAATGTCTCAGAGACATTAAAATGACATATATGGAAAGTATACTGTTACAGTGATGCTTTAAAATCACTTCCTTCTAAAATTGAAAGCATCTCAGATAATTCCCCCCTGATCCTCTCTGTCCTCAACCCTGAACCATGTCTATCTCATTCCCTTGGCTCTACAATCATTTGTCTTTGAGGTTGACGTCTGCTCTGAACGATCCGTTCACCTCCGCTACAAACAAAACAAAATGGCAACCTAGTCCCTATCTAGTGCACTTCTTTTGACTAGAACCCACACGTCACACACCCCAAGTCACTTCTTTTGACTAGAACCCACACTGTTCACTCAGGGAATAGGGTGCCATTTGAGATTCAGCTTGTACACGTGGACTCTGGTCAAAAGTAGTGCACTACACAGGGAATAGGGTGCCATTTGAGATTCAGCTTGTACACGTGGACTCTGGTCTAAAGTAGTGCACTACACAGGGAATAGGGTGCCATTTGAGATTCAGCTTGTACACGTGGACTCTGGTCTAAAGTAGTGCACTACACAGGGAATAGGGTGCCATTTGAGACATGCTCTACTTCTGCTTGGTGGGGCACTGCACTGTGCCACAGTAAACACCAATCCCTCCTGGAATGAAGGGAGGAACGTGGGAGCAGGACGGAGGGAAAGGAAAGACAGTCCTTCACCCTCCTTCCTCCCTGTGACAGACACTGACTGGTAACGCAAGACGCTCAGTGTTTCAGTCCTTTATTCTAGTTATGGTGCGACAGATCCTCTTTGTGATTCATCCTCCTGGGTGTGTGTGTGTGTGTGTGTGTGTGTGTGTGTGTGTGTTGGCCCCGTGTCAGCCCCGCTTGGCTTCGTTCAAGAGCATGCGGCAGCCATATTGATACAATGTGTCTTGTCAAAGGACACGGGTTCAGGGTGTATTGAACGCTCCTTTTCCAAAATAATATCACCTTGATAGGGGTGTAGTGTTAGAGGACTGAGAGGGAATGGTGTCTGAGTACCAGCATTGAGATGAGAGAGAACCATCCCAAAACAGGTGGGGTTGTGAGGGGGAACAAAAAGTTGTGTATGTCGGTCATGGTTGTGTTCTCTGTGTAGACAGGACTTTGAAGATATGTTTTAAGAGGTAGAATGAGAAATGTGAGTGTAAGGTACACTATTTGATGTACCTGTGTGTGTTTGTGTGTGTCTGTGTGTGTATGTGTGTGTGTCTATGTGTGTGTGTAGCCACCTATGTGTGATCTCTGAATCTCTGTGATGGTGAGCCAGGGGTTCTCCTGACTGCTGCTGTTGTGTGGTTATCTCTCTCTCTCTCTCTCTCTCTCTCTTTCTCTCTGTCTGTCTGTCTGTCTGTCTGTCTGTCTGTCTGTCTGTCTGTCTGTCTGTCTGTCTGTCTGTCTGTCTGTCTGTCTGTCTGGCTGGCTGGTTTTCCCTTCCCTGATGAAAAAATCACACCTCTCGACAACCAACCACCAGAGGATCTGAGAGAGGAGTGAACTACAGTCCATATCTGTGTTACCTGTGTGGTCTAGGAGTGAACTACAGTCCATATCTGTGTTACCTGTGTGGTCTAGGAGTGAACTACAGTCCATATCTGTGTTACCTGTGTGGTCTAGGAGTGAACTACAGTCCATAACTGTGTTACCTGTGTGGTCTAGGAGTGAACTACAGTCCATAACTGTGTTACCTGTGTGGTCTAGGAGTGAACTACAGTCCATATCTGTGTTACCTGTATGGTCTAGGAGTGAACTACAGTCCATATCTGTGTTACCTGTGTGGTCTAGGAGTGAACTACAGTCCATATCTGTGTTACCTGTATGGTCTAGGTTGTTCTCTAGAAGTGGTGCACCTCTGAGTTACTTTCACAGTAACACTGAGACATGTCCTTAAAGGAAACACAAAGCATTCTCCAGGGGGGTTTGTCAATGTGTTTTTCTGTGCAGTGTGTGTGTAGTGTGTGTGTGTCTGTGTGTGTGTGTGTGTGTGTGTGTAGCGTGCATGCTTGGGTGCAGATGGAATGAAAGAGAGAGATAGAGAGAAACATCAGAGCCTGACATGTCATGATGTTGGAATAGAAAAGTCCCCATATTCCATTGTGTTGTTCTTCCCAGGCAGGTGTGGAAGTCAGTGATCTCTCCCTCCATATCTGCAGCTAAAGCAGACCGCACAGGTGTTCCTCCTGCACTCGTCAAAGCATGTATACACACACACACCCTCTTTCCCTAACCCCTAACTCTAACCCTAACCCTAGCTCCTAACCCTAACCCCTAACTCTAACCCTAACCCTAGCTCCTAACCCTAACCCCTAACTCTAACCCTAACACTAATTCTAAACATAACCCTAAACACCCTAGAAATAGCATTTGACCTTGTGGGTACTAACAAAATGTCCCCAGTTGGTCCCCACAAGAAAACACACACACCTCTGATCTCCACTCTCTGTGTCTGCTCTATAGATGATAGTGGGTCAGGTGGGGGGAGGTTGGGGCTGGTACCAAAAACACTCAAACTTCAAGACATATTCTGAGTTTAAATACACTCCGGAATCAACTCTGCCCTACATAGAATCCAATGAGAGAGAATGACCTATCAAATACTACACCTATATAGTACATCTCTGCCTCTGTCATTACTGCTGAAAATCAGCATGGCATGTTTATAACTAGAACGTGGAGTACAGAGGCAACGTCAAGTAGCTGCATAATCACTGTTGTTGCCCTCAAACCCTCCAAACCAAAATACCATTGTATACAACCACAAATTAGACCTAGGGAGGGGGAAAAACCAAGGTCTGTGGCCCAAATGGCACCCTGTTCCCTACTTTTGACGAGGGCCCATAGGGCTTTGGTGGAAAGTAGTACATTATAAAGGGAATAGGGTGCAATTCGGGATAAAGACCAGGTGAAGACCAGGTGAAGACCAGGTGAAGACCAGGTGAAGACCATGACCAATGAGGTAAATCACAGGCGAAGGTTGAAAGGATCAAAACTTACTGTCACACCAACAGAGGAAATTAGTGGGAAACCCAAATCAAGTGGAAAATTATGTAGGCTAACTATTTCCCATTGCTGTGTGGATGTTGAAATTGAGTTTTCCGGTGACTTCTCAAATCCAAGGTTTCCTACCACACACCTGCACGGTCACGCTACCAGAACGAGAGGAGGAAAGGAAGAAAGGGATAAAATGAAGAAAAAAGAGAGGTAATGACAAAAGACAGGATGAAGGTAAAACGAGAGGAGAGAATACATTGGACATATGACCCTTTACTTCCTCATTAAGAAGTTTACATTAGGGTCCAACTTCTATTTGACAGAGCTAATTTTACACTCATTTAAAGGTTCCAGTTTTACCTTCCTGGCTGCCTTCCTAACTGACACAAGCTATAGATAAACAGTTCCCTGGAACCCGGTGTTCCGCGCAGCCTCAGTGAACACACAAGCCAATAAGCATTTGGCATATGCGCTGCGTTCAAGATTACAAGAACAGTTGTTGCGGCGTGTTGCTCAGCATTAAAGACAGACATTTCTTCACACACCGGCAACTAAACCAACTCTTAACATGCCTTTTATGTGTCTAAATACAGAGATTAAGTAAGAAGGAGGAGAGGTTCCCCAGAGGACTGTGTGGGTAGAAACTAATTTTCATGGTTTATTGTGAACATGGGACCCTGTCAATGCTATGGATTCAGTCCCAAATGTTCTGTTAAATTCTTAATAGGAAAAGAGACATCCATCACCTTACCAGACAGAGAAGAGACAGAGGGAGAGAGCGAGGGAGAGAGAGAGGGAGAGAGAGGGAGAAGGATAGTCAGAGCTGTAGAGAGGGAGGGAGTCAAATTGAGAGCGAGGAAGGGACAGACAAAGAGGCAGAGAAATATTACTGCTTGTCAGCCCTCTAAAATCTACTTTCATCCTCATCTCACAACCCAATAGTTTATAGTCGTTTGCACTCAAATCAGTGCCATCGTTGACCTCCTAACGTCACCTAATATCTCATTCCCAACAGCTCCCTTATCTTCCATCCCCCAATAATATCTCTTATAATAAAGACATAAAACACCAGCCTTCATCAGTAATAATATGTATGGTGAAATATTAAAACAGCCGAGCTGTGATGCATTGGTACAACAAACATTCATGAATACTGGTAGTAGTGTTACTACTAGCCCCAGGCCTGCGGGAAAGACAGTGGGGGATTTCCCTAGCGATATAGGGAGGATAGGAAGGCTCTCTCTCTCTCTCTCTCTCTCTCTCTCTCTCTCTCTCTCTCTCTCTCTCTCTCTCTCTCTCTCTCTCTCTCTCTCTCTCTCTCTCTCTCTCTCTCTCTCTCTCTCTCTCTCTCTCTCTCTCTCTCTCTCTCTCTCTCTCTCTCTCTCTCTCTCTCTCTCTCTCTCTCTCTCTCTCTCTCTCTCTCTCTCTCTCTCTCTCTCTCTCTCTCTCTCTCTCTCTCTCTCTCTCTCTCTCTCTCTCTCTCTCCCTCCCTCCCTCCCTCCCTCGCTATATGGTGGAAGTAATTAAAGCAAGTGAGGGTATATTGAAGTATATTGAACTCATCTCTCCTCCACCCCCACCTCCCTGCCTCGTCGATACATCACTCACCAAGCACTATTGATCCCAGTGAAGACTTCCCTCTGCAGGAAGAGGGGAGTAGGGCAGCTCCCACCTCCGCAGTGTGTGTGTGTGTCCAGGATTCCACTGTGTGTGTATGGAGTGCATGTGTGTGTGTGTGTGCATATATGAGTGTGTGTGTGTATTATATGTATATGTGTCCAAGATTCCACTGTGTGTGACCAATAGCACGTCCATTTCAGCTGGATCTTCACAAACTCATTTTGAACGGTCTGCCACCGCCCCACTCAAACCCCTTTCCCTCTCTCTTCTCTCCCTGCCTAAAGCTCTATCCATCTAATAACATGTGTAATGATTTTAACTAAATGAGAATCTTTCAGCTCCCCACCCCTCTCAGATTAGTAGATCAATGAGGCTGTGTGGTCATCATAAATTCACCCAGTCAGTGGACCAATCCTGCAGAATAACTCCAGTAGAATAGAACCGATTTTAATGGAGCCTTATGAAGACTTCACAACCCCTTCATAAGCCTCAATAAACTCTTTATACCACTTTCATAGATGCTGCACAAATAATTTGTAAGAAAATACGCTATATAGAGGATAGAAAAGGGCTATGACACATTTGATAAGGGTATTTTGTAATTGTTTATAGGTTCACTATTCACTAAAAGGAAAGCACAGTCTGTGGTGAAATCTATTTACTTCTAGACAATTTCAATGGGTTGTTATCTATCTTCAATGGGTTGTTATCTATCTTCAATTGGTTGTTATTTATCTTCAATGGGTTGTTATCTATCCTCAATGGGTTGTTATCTATCTTCAATTGGTTGTTATCAATCTTTAATGGGTTGTTATCTATCTTCAATGGGTTGTTATCTGTCTTTAATGGGATGTTATATATCTGTAATGGGTTGTTATCTATCTTCAATGGGTTGTTATCTGTCTTCAATGGGATGTTATATATCTTTAATGGGTTGTTATCTATCTTAAATGGGTTGTTATCTGTCTTCAATGGGATGTTATATATCTTTAATGGGTTGTTATCTGTCTTCAATGGGTTGTTATCTATCTTCAGTGGGTTGTTGTATAACTTTAATGGGTTGTTATCTATCTTCAATGGGTTGTTATATAATCCCTCTTTCTACTCTCTCTCCACTCTCTGTTCATATCTCTTCCCTTGTATCTAACCCCATCTCATTCCTATCTCTCTTCCCTCTCCCCACTTTCTCCTTGTGTCAACCTTCACCTTTCTCATTCTCTCCCTGACTCTCTCTCCCTGTCTCCCTCTCCATATCTACTCCCTGTCTCTCTCTCCCTGTCTACTCCCTGTCTCTCTCTCCCTGTCTACTCCCTGTCTCTCTCTCCATATCTACTCTCTGTCTCTCTCTCCCTGTCTACTCCCTGTCTCTCTCTCCATGTCTCTCTCTCTCCATATCTACTCCCTGTCTCTCTCTCCCTGTCTACTCCCTGTCTCTCTCTTCATGTCTCTCTCTCCATATCTACTCTCTGTCTCTCTCTCCATGTCTACTCCCTGTCTCTCTCTCCATATCTACTCTGTCTCTCTCTCCATGTCTACTCCCTGTCTCTCTCTCCCTGTCTACTCCCTGTCTCTCTCTCCATGTCTCTCTCTCCCTGTCTACTCCCTGTCTCTCTCACCATGTCTCTCTCTCCCTGTCTACTCCCTGCCTCTCTCTCCCTGTCTCCCTCTACATATATACTCCCTGTCTCCCTCTACATATCTACTCCCTGTCTCTCTCTCCATATCTACTCCCCGTCTCTCTCTCCCTGTCTCCCTCTACATATCTACTCCCTGTCTCTCTCTCCCTGTCTACTCCTTGTCTCTCTCTGCCTACCTACTCCCTGTCTCTCTCTCCATATCTACACCCTGTCTCTCTCTCCTTGTCTACTCCCTGTCTACGCCCTGTCTCCCTCTCCATATCTTCTCCCTGTCTCCCTCTCTCTGTCTCTCTCTCCATATCTACTCCCTGTCTACTCCCTGTCTCTCTCTCCCAATCTACTCCCTGTCTCTCTCTCCCTGTCTACTCCTTGTCCCTCTCTCCATATCTACTCCCTGTCTCTCTCTCCATATCTACTCCCTGTCTCTCTCTCCATATCTACTCCCTGTCTCTCTTTCCATATGTACTCCCTGTCTTTCTCTCCATATCTACTCACTGTCTCTCTCTCCATATCTACTCCCTGTCTCTCTCTCCCTGTCTACTCCTTGTCCCTCTCTCCATATCTACTCCCTGTCTCTCTCTCCATATCTACTCCCTGTCTCTCTCTCCATATGTACTCCCTGTCTTTCTCTCCATATCTACTCACTGTCTCTCTCTCCCTGTCTACTCCCTGTCTCTCTCTTCATGTATCTCTCTCCATATCTACTCTCTGTCTCTCTCTCCATGTCTACTCCCTGTCTCTCTCTCCATATCTACTCACTGTCTCTCTCTCCCTGTCTACTCCCTGTCTCTCTCTCTGCCTGTCTACTCACTGTCTCTCTCTCCCTATCTACTCCCTGTCTCTCTCTCCCTATCTACTCCCTGTCTCTCTCTCCATATCTACTCCCTGTCTCTCTCTCCATATCTACTCCCTGTCTCTCTTTCCATATCTACTCCCTGTCTCTCTCTCTCCATATCTACTCCCTGTCTCTCCCTCCCTATCTACTCCCTGTCTCTCTCTCCCTGCCTATTCCCTGTCTATCTCTCATATCTACTCCCTGTATCTCTCTCCCTGTCTCTCTCTCCCTATCTACTCCCTGTCTCTCTCTCCCTGCCTACTCCCTGTCTCTCTTTCTATCTACTCCCTGTCTCTCACCCCATATCTACTCCCTGTCTCTCTCTCCCTATCTACTCCCTGTCTCCCTCTCCCTGCCTACTCCCTGTCTCTCTTTCTATCTACTCCCTGTCTCTCACCCCATATCTACTCCCTGTCTCTCTCTCCCTATCTACTCCCTGTCTCTCTCTCTTATAGGTGAAATTCCAATCCCACACTTCTCTTCTACTGACAGTATTCAGTGACTGTCACACACATACTGACCTACCATGTACTGACCTACCATTTACACACATACTGACCTACCATGTACACACATACTGACCTACATGTACACACATACTGACCTACATGTACACACATACTGACCTACATGTACACACATACTGACCTACCATGTACACACATACTGACCTACCATGTACACACATACTGACCTACCATGTACACACATACTGACCTACCATGTACACACATACTGACCTACCATGTACACACATACTGACCTACATGTACACACATACTGCCCTACCATGTACACACATACTGACCTACATGTACACACATACTGCCCTACCATGTACACACATACTGTACACACATACTGACCTACCATGTACACACATACTGACCTACATGTACACACATACTGCCCTACCATGTACACACATACTGTACACACATACTGACCTACCATGTACACACACACTGACCTACCTACCCTCTCTCTCTCTCTCTCTCTCTCTCTCTCTCTCTCTCTCTCTAAGATCACAGTAATGTATATCAAACAACCTGGACCCACCTGTCAGTGTGGGCAAGTCAGCAATTAAAGCTCCCGCAGCCAGACGTCAGATAAATCACCCAGGTGAGGGGAGGAGGGAAAGGGGGAGAGGGGAGCAGGCAAGCCCCGACAAGCCCAGCCAGGAGAGGCCCAGACTGGGGAAGGATGAGCACGGCCTGTCTCTCTCAGAGAGAGAACCACACGGATGACTGGTGCATTATATTGATTTGTATAGATGATTTGAATAGATGATTTGTAGATCACTATGTTATGGTCTGCTGGATAATAAAGACATAAGACAGATGGAGCCTCTTACAGAGGATGGGAAACTGTATCCTGCTACTCTGCATTAAATAAAACAGACCTTCTGCTTGTCGCTCATTGGCCACTGCCAGGTGACAGGGTCTGCACCCGCAACATGCTTTGACCAATCAGTGAGAGGTTTCAGACTGAGGCAGGGCGTAAGAATGGAAACGTTGCTTTATACAGCAATGGAGAATATGACAGACTTTGTGAATGAAACATGCAAATGTCTTTTCTCCTCTCCTCTGCTCCGCCCTCACCTCAGAGAGAGAGAGAGAGAGAGAGAGAGTGAGTGCGAGAGAGAGAGAGAGAGAGCGAGAGAGAGAGTGTTTGAGTATGTTTGAAGGTGTGAACCAAACCCAGCCCAGGCTGCTGTTACCTGCTAGAAGGTAAACAATGTTAGCTGGTGTTTTAAGATTGAAGGAACTTCAAACGCAGCAGGCAGGACGATACAGAAACACACACACACACACACACACACACACACACACACACACACACACACACACACACACACACACACACACACACACACACACACACACACACACACACACACAGACACACAGACACACACAGACACAGACACAGACACAGACACACACACACACACACACACACATACACACACACACACATACATACGGACACACACGCACACACACCACAAACATGCTGAAAGGGGCCGCGCAGAGGAGAGGAAACTCCCTGGCTGGGAAAACCAGGGATCGCTCACGTCCTGATTGTCTGATAAGCATGGATGTGTATTTATGTGTGTGTGTGTGTGTGTGTGTGTGAGGTGTGTCTGTGTGTGATGTGTGTGTGCGTGTGTGTGTGTGTGTGTGCGTGTGTGCGTGTGAGGTGTGTGTGTGTGTGTGAGGTGTGTATGTGTGAGATGGGTGTGTGTGAGGTGTGTGTGCGTGTGAGGTGTGTGAGGTGTGGGTGCGTGTGAGGTGTGTGTGTGAGGTGTGGGTGCGTGTGAGGTGTGTGTGTGTGAGGTGTGTGTGCGTGTGAGGTGTGTGTGTGTGTGAGGTGTGCGTGTGAGGTGTGTGTGTTTCTTTTTTCTCTTTCCAAGAGTGTTTCTATGAGTTAAACCCCAGCATGAGAAAAGACGAGAATATCCAAGAGATTTCAATGGAACCCAATGTACTGTACACACCATATCCTTTCACCAGCCTTCACAGATACGTTTTATATGTTGTCATACCTCAGCTATGGCTGACTGTCATCGCCAGCAAACACCTCTTTAAGAGGATGCTTTGTCCACACGCACCTGACCACCTAGTTTTAAGTGAACAACCGCCACTCTCCACAAAAGGATCCTTCACCACCTGTGAGGGTGCAGAAATCATCGTCGTGAGGGAGGTGCGGACACAGGCAACAGCGGATAGCTATGATGACGCGGCGGGTGTGTGCGATGACACACACAGTCTGCCTCCTCTAGTACAACTCGGCGACACACAGACACACACTCACACACACTCGCTGCATTAAAACACACACCTCACGAATCACCACACGTCACGGGATGGAAATGTGTGTAAAAACATACCAAGAGTGTGTGTGTCTATGTGTGTGTGTTAATGTGTGTGTGTCTATGTGTGTGTGTGTGAGAATGTTGCGCGGTGAGGTGTGTATCTATGTGTGTGTGTTTATGTGTGTGTATCTATGTGTGTGTGTCTATGGGAGTGTTGCGCGGTGAGGTGGCAGTGTGGATTAACGTCTGTATTTGCGTTGACAGGTACAAGTCTACGAGGGAGGTACGCAAACACCTTCAAGCGATCCGTTCTCCTACAACTCTTTGTTCAGATAAACCCACACCCAGACACACCACACACACACACACACACACACACACACACACACACACACACACACACACACACACACACACACACACACACACACACACACACACACACACACACACACACAAAGCGCATATAACGTGACCCTTTCTTACCCCTCTCCTCTCTTCAGCACACGCTCCCATCTCTCCCAGCTGAAAACACAGCCCAGAGGGCCCTCTATACAGTGTCTTACTAAACCCTGATGTTGACAGGTTGACGTAGGTAGATTAAATAGAGTCTAGCAGGTTTATGGTGCTTTCCTCGACGCGCTGCACTGACGGCTGATCTGGGAGCAAAGACATGAACGTTGCGATATACGTTTGATGTATTTTCTTTGGAGGGATGGAGGTGGCGGCGGTGTATGAGGGCATGTGTGGGTGAGGGGAGTTGTGTGTGTGTGTTTGTGATGTTCAGGGGATGTTCAGAGACAACAATGAGGGTCAAGACTGACATCTTATCCTTTGCTAACAATTGAGTTACACACAATTCAACCTGAGCAGGTGAGAACATTCAGGAGGAACCTGTAGAGCTTCTCTCTCTCTGAACCAGACTTCTCTCTCTGAACCATACTTCTCTCTCAGGTTAACCATACTTCTCTCTGTCTCTGAACCATACTCTCTCTCTCTCTGAAAAGTACTTCTCTCTCTGAACCATACTTTTCTCTCTCTGAACCATACTTCTCTCTCTGAACCATACTTCTTTCTCTCTCTGAACCATACTTCTCTCTGAACCATACTTCTCTCTCTGAACCATACTTCTCTCTCTGAACCATACTTCCCTCTCTGAACCATACTTCTCTCTCTGAACCATACTTCTCTCTCTCTCTGAACCATACTTCTCTCTGAACCATACTTCTCTCTCTGAACTATACTTCTCTCTCTGAACCATACTTCCCTCTCTGAACCATACTTCTCTCTCTGAACCATACTTCTCTCTCTCTCTGAACCATACTTCTCTCTCTGAACCATACTTCTCTCTTTTAACCATACTTCTCTCTCTGAACCATACTTCTCTCTCTGAACCATACTTCTCTCCCTCTGAGTATTCCTTCATATTGACACAGTATCAACAGTATCAACTCTAATGGGCCATCCTAAGTCCCACTCCCACATAAGGGTGAATACCTGTCCCATTCATTCTCCCACTCAGATTCCCAGTTGAGATAAGGGCGAATTGGATCGGGCCTTTTTACAAATCTGCGTAAAGAGATCCTTCACCCGGATTGCTGCCGTAACCGTGTCGACTCGAACAAAAACATGCACCGGGATTACGTTATGGTTTTGTGTGTGTGTTTGGGGCGTCAGGACAGGAGTCTCATTGAAGGGCACGGAGCATGCACAGGACAGGGAGTACACACACACACAAATACACACGGAGTGGGGGGGGGGGGGGGGGGGGGGCATGGACAAAGAGGTGCTTTGTGTCTCCAGGAGCCTCAGTGGTCTCTGATATCAAAGGAGAGAGCAGCCAGAGAGACTCGGCACTGCAGAGGTACCAACGACAGGATGTGGGCCCGAGTGTCGGCTGAAAGACGGAGGATAGGAAGAGAGAAAGAAAGAAAGAAAGATAGATAGATAGATAGATGGGGGGGAGAGATATTGATGATGGAAGGGACAACGTTCAATATCTACAGTAAAGATGGATCAAATCCAGAGGCCTGGAGATTTTCCTCAACCATATGATTTACCCACAATCTGGAGTAAGGCCTGGAGTTTTTCTGTTCAGGTCACACAAGGTCAAGAAAAAAACTATTGGCTTGAATCAAACAATCCTGAAAGAAAGTTGTCAAACACTGTAATTAGTAACACTACACTTCATGTCACAATGTCATCAAAGGAGATTACGCATTGAGATAACACAAAAAAACATATCCAATTGTGTCCCATTCACTTCCATGACAAATAGGACCTACCCATGGATAAATAGGGCTTGTTAGCCGAGTAGTGATGTAATTCTGCCGTCTTTGATATTCCCGCTTCTTCCCAGTCAAAATTCCTGGCCGCGCCCCGGCAAGTCAGTCAGGGATCTACTTGTTGTTTTCGTACCACAAACGGATACTGGGTGAAACCACAGAGCTGGATTCACCATTGACTGCCAGAATAGGAACATGATCCACTCACAGACGGAGGGAGAGAGAGAGAGAGCGAGAGAGCCAGTGAAGAACAAACACCATTGTAAATACAACCCATATTTATTGTTTATTTATTTTCCCTTTTGTACTTTAACTATTTGCACATCATTACAACACTGTATATATACATAATATGACATTTGAAATGTCTTTATTCTTTTGGAACTTCAGAGTGTAATGTTTACTGTTAATTATCTATTTCACTTGCTTTGGCAATGTTAACATATGTTTCCCATGCCAATAAAGCCCGTAATTGAAAACAATTGAATAGAGAGAAGTAGAGGGAGAGAGAGTGAGAGAGAGAGCGGGAGAAAGAGAGAGAGAGAGGGAGGGGGGGGAAGAGAGAGACAGAGAGAAAGAGAGAGAGGGGGAGAGAGAGAGGGAGAAAAGTAGAGAGAGAGAGAGAAAGAGGGAGAGAGAGAGCGGGAGAAAGAGAGAGGGGGGGGAGAAAGAGAGAGAGAGAGAGAGAGAGAGAGAGGGAGAGAGAGAGAGAGTGAGAGAGAGAGAAAGAGAGAGAGGGGGAGAGAGAGAGGGAGAGAAGTAGAGAGAGAGAGAGAGAGAGAGAGAGAGGGAGAGAGAGAGGGGGAGAGAGAGGGAGAGAGAGAGAGAGAGGGGGAGAGAGAGAGAGAGAGAGAGAGAGAGAGAGAGAGCAATATAAGGAAAGGGGGTGGTAGAGAGAGGGGGGGTAAAAGGGAGAGGTGAGTGTGGGGTGGGAGAGTATTGGGGAGAGGATGATGTGTGCATATTTGTGAAAGAGAGATAGAGAGGGCGATTGGTTAGAGAGAATATGGAGAGAAAGATAGAGAAAGAGAGAGATAGAGAGAAGAGAGAGAGAGAGAGATTATTTTGGAACTTCTGTGAGTGTAATGTTTACTGTTCATTTATCTTGTGTATTTCACTCTTGTTTATTATCTACTTCACTCGTTTTGGCAATGTTAACATATGTTTCCCATGCCAATAAAGCCCTTTGAATTTAATTGAATTGAGAGAGGGGGGAGGGATAGAGAGAGAGAGGGGGGGACAGAGAGAGAGAGAGAGAGAGAGAGAGAGAGAGAGAGAGATTGGTTAGAGAGAATATGGAGAGAGAGAGGGAGAAATAAAATGATGATGAGAAATAAAAAGAAGAGTCTGTGTTCATCTCTCTCTCACTCTCTGTCTGTCACTTTCTCTGTGAGGGTGTGAGGGTGTGTGGGTGGGTGGGTGCATTTACGGATTTGTGTTTGAAAGATAGAGAGAGAGAGAAGAGAGAGAGAAAGAGCAACAGAGCGAGAGAGAAGAGAATATGAAGCGTATCACAGAAATCGTGGGGATTTCCTAGTGCCCTGGAGACTCGCACATCTTAAAACAACACATGATGACACTGATCCCTTCATAAGGATATCATTTTAATCCCCACATAAATCTAACCTCCTAAGATATCATGTGTATCCCCCCCATATTACAGGTTACAGCCTCTGAGATATACTGCTAATAGTACCATACTCCATGGTAACAATGTATTTGGCTGTTTCAGGTTCTATGTCTCTGTCTCTGTTGCTATGAATGGTGTAACACACAGGTATGAATGGACCAGTATGTTATCAAAATTCAGCTAGTTAGAACATAACATTAAATCACCTGAAAACTGTCAGCCATCTTGGATGTCTACACCACCATGCACACGATTAATGGGCTGTTTGTGTCTCACCCTTTTATTTTCTGAGGAGTGGTCTCTCTCTCTCTCTCTCTCTCGCCATCTTTCTATCTGCCCTTCTCACTCTCTATCCTTCGGTTAAGATGGCCATTTACTTGAATCCAATAATTTTTCATGCCCTGATACTTCCCTACCTATCAATAACAGTGACAAGTGGACTCCTGGTGCAATCCATCATGATCGAAAGTTACACGGCTATTCTCTCTACATATGAAAACGGCCCGAATCAAATACCTCAATAGCAAAACTAAATGCATCGAACAGGGAACAGTCTGCTTGTCTGAACAACTGAGGGGTCGAAATAAGCCATTCATCTTACACACGGCTTAATGTCGTACCACTGGGATCAATACTGGGTCCTTTGTCGTTTTCACCACAACACTGAGGAACAGCAGACTCTTCCAACTAAGGACGACGGCAACAGAAGAATACCATGAAACAACATGAAAAGCCTTTACCGGGACCCACCTGTTCCTCATAAAGAACTGTCACAGTAACGACGTTGACACTTTGGGGACATGTGGTAAAAAGCTAACGTGGAGCTAAACTAACACTGCGTCAGAGTCAAGCAAACTTTGTGAGACGTTTTTTACCGACACATCTCGTCTGGACGCTGTAAGCAAGATGAAGAAACAGAGAGAGTGTGAACACGGAGGGCATCTTTGACTTTTCATGCTTCACCTGGCTCAGTTAATCGATGTTCCCACAAGAGGAGGCCCCTCCTTTTTGGAGGGAAACGGTGAACGGATTAAACAAGAGGGGGGATGAGGATTCACATGGGAAAAAAGTATGAGCAGAAGACAAAGACATGGTCCTCCATACATCAGAGAGGGGGAGGGGGACAAAGCTGGGTTTATGGGCGCTAACAAAAGGCCCCTTCAGCAGGGAGCCGACCTGGGAGGGACCTGAGAAGGAGGGCAGCTGGGAAGCAGGGGGCCCCAGGTCCAGGGAGGACAGGTATCATGTAAGCCTGGGTAGAGGGGCCTTTCAGACGGACATTAGTGTCACCCGCTGCCCAGGCCTGATAACAGCCAGCTTAAGGCCCCGGGTAACATAAGAAGGCCTTAATGCTGCAGCAGCATGATCATGGAGAGATGGTAGATGACTACAGGAGGTAGGTTTATGTCATGAATCACACGCTCGCACATATATCCACACGCACTCACAATAGAAGATAAATTAAGTTCATGATATGTCTGGATCAGCATGCTAAAGTCAGGTTTTTTGGTCGACAATTTCCGCTCCTCACAGGTTTTTCTCTAATATAATAATAATGAATAATAATAATATTAATAATAATAATATTAAGTCTTATACACTATTACATCTATTTATTTATATTTGTTATATTTCGTTGTCACTATCACGTTATAATAAGAGACGGGACAGGGGGGTGAACTGGAAGAAGAGGAAATGATGCGTGTCTTACAATAGATACAGTCCCTCAGACACAACACCTGACGGACAGATGAAAGAGACTAACAACTCTACCAAGGGCTGTGATGATGATGATGATGGTTCCATTGTTCCATACATCACAATGTAAACAGAGATGAAGAAGAAATAAAGTCAAAACAGTCATTAGAAGTCTGACAGGCAATGACAGTAGTGGTGGTGAGTGGAGGAGAGGGGTGGAGGAGAAGACAGGAGAGGAGCAGGCAGCGTGGAGACATCAAAGCCCAGAGGATCAGATGAACAGCTGGGTAGCAGCAGGGTTGTCAAAGGAGACCAGGAGGACCTGTGTGCCCACCCACCTGGCCTCATATACACACACACACACACACACACACACACACACACACACACACACACACACACACACACACACACACACACACACACACACACACACACACACACACACACACACACACACACACACACACACAGATAGATACACACAGATAGATACACACACACACACACACACACAGATAGAAACACACACAGATAGATACACACAGATAGATACACACACAGATAGATACACACACAGATAGATACATACAGATAGATGCACACACAGATAGACACACACAGATAGACACACACACAGATAGATACACACACAGATAGACACACAAAGATAGATACACACACAGATAGATACACACACAGATAGATAAACACAGATAGATCCATACACACACTGTTGGACTAATGGTTCCAACCTGGATCAGCTAGATGCAGGGCGATATTGAATGTGCCCCTCAGTGTCTGTCACCTTGATTACTCTAATGTTTCTCTCGACCTGTGCAGCTACGCTGTAAACTAAATCAATGTGACCTTTCATTCATATGTTCGGTTGTAGCAACCTAGAGAGTATCATGCAGTAGCCTCAACCTATCGATGTTACATTGATCTGGGTGAATGGAATATGAATGACAGTCATCCAGCCGTGATTGGGAGTCCCATAGGGCTGCGCACAATTGGCCTAGCGTCGTCCGAGTTTGGTCGGTGTAAGCCGTCATTGTATATAAGAATTTGTTCTTAATTGACTTGCCTAGTTAAATAAAGGTTAAATAAAAATCCTAAACGTCACCAACCGCCACTGACACACACAGAGATACACACACTCACACTCACACACACACACACACACACATACAAATGACTACCACCATAGACACAGAGAGCTGATGGCCATTGGCTGGTGATTCCCTAAAGAGTGTTTAAAGGGATAATATCTGTGATGATTAGGGCCTTTGATGAGCTTGCTGTAAATCTAACACGCTGTCAGCTGTGATTTCCCAGCCAGAGAAAAAGGCCCTACAGCACGAGACTCACTTTCAGTGCTGACACCTACTTGTTAGCACTGGGAAGTGCAACAATAATGTAAACATATATTTTTGCATTTTTATTAATCCTTGGCAAATCAGTTAAGAACTACCTACAGGCTCAGCCCCTAGAGCAAATTAGGGTGTCGACAGGTTTTCACCTTCTCAGCTCAGGGATTCAATCCAGCAACCTTTTGGTTACTGGCCCAATGCTCTACCCACTAGGCTACCTGTGACGCCCAAGTGACATGGGAAACTGTCATTCAAAGATTCTGGTGACATTTATACATACTTTAACTTGACTTATTTGTCTTGTCCTCCTCTTTCAATGGTTATTTCCTCATTTAGTAATAATTTAAATGTAGGAACAGTGGCTCATTAGAATATTTTGGGCCGTAGTTTTTGCACACAATTCAATCTGTGCAACCCTGAGTGAGAGTGTCATTCCAGTTGATCTAATCTGTTGTATGACACACCTAAATATATTGCATGACTTTAGCCAGTCACAGTATATTGTGAAGGATTCACATATGACAAAGGGTCAATTGAGAACAGTCTAGTTTTCAGTTTTTGCCTCAGAAACCCCAGTTGTTCCAGAGATTATTAATTGTTTGTATCAGGTGCACAAACATAATTAAAAAACCTATAGAATTGTAAAAATATAATGCCTATTAAACCAGAAATAAACAACCTGTATTCTCCAGAAAAGGTTCTGTAAAGAAACCAACAATTGGTTATATATAGCTCTAAAAGGGTTGTAACCATAGCGGAACCCTTTTCTGGTGTTATACTGTACAGTGCCTTTGGAAAGTATTCAGACCCCTTGACTTTGTCCACATTTTGTTACGTTACAGCCATATTCTAAAAACGATTAAAAAAATAAAAATCCTCAGCAATCTACACATGAAACCCCATAATTAAAAAGCAAAAACTGATTTCTTGAAAATGTATTAAAAGTAAAAAACAGAAATACCTTACTTACATAAATGTTCAGACCCTTTGCTATGAGACTTGAAATTGAGCTCAGGTGCATCCTGTTTCCATTGATCATCCTTGAGATGTTTCTACAACTTTATTGGAGTCCACCTGTGGTAAATTCAATTGATTGGATATGATTTGGAAAGGCACACACCTGGCAATATAAGGTCCCACAATTGACAGTGCATGTCAGAGCAAAAACCTAGTTATGAGGTTGAAGTAATTGTCTGTAGAGCTCTGAGACATGATTGTGTTGAGGCACAGACCTGGGGAAGGGTACCAAAAATGATCTGCAGCTTTGAAGGTCCCCAAGAACACAGTGGCCTCCATCATTCTTAAATGGAAGAAGTTTGGAACCACCAAGAATCTTCCTAGAGCTGGCCTCCCGGCCAAACTGAGCAATCAGGGGAAAAGGGCCTTGGTCAGGGAGGTGATCAAGAGCCTGATGGTCACGCTGACAGAGCTCTAGAGTTCCTCTGTGGCGATGGGAAACCCTTCCAGAAGGACAACCATCTCTGCAGCACTCCACCAATCAGGCCTTTATGGTAGAGTGGCCAGACGGAAGCCACTCCTCAGTAAAAGGCACATGACAGCCCGCTTGGAGTTTGCCAAAAGGCACCGAAAGACTCTCAGACCATGAGAAACAATGTTCTCTAGCCTGATGAAACCAAGATTGAACACTTTGGCCTGAATTCCAAGCTTCATGTCTGGAGGAAACCTGGCACCATCCCTACGGTGAAGCATGGTGGTGGCAGCATCATGCTGTGGTGATGTTTTTCAGCGGCAGGGACTGGGAGACTAGTCAGGATCGAGGTAAAGATGAATGGAACAAAGTACAGAGAAATCCTTTATGAAAACCTGCTCCAGAGTGCTCAGGACCTCAGACTGGGGCGAAGGTTCACCTTCCAACAAGACAACGCAGGAGTGGATTCGGGACAAGTGTCTGAATGTCCTTGAGTGGCCCAGCCAGAGCCCGGACTTGAACCCGATCGAACATCTCTGGAGAGACCTGAAAATAGCTGTGCAGCGACGCTCCCCATCCAACCTGACAGAGCTTGAGAGGATCTGCAGAGAAGAATGGGAGAAACTCCCCAAATACAGGTGTGCCAACAAAGTACTGAGTAAAGGATCTGAATACTGATGGAAATTAAGTATTTACGTTTATTATTTTTAATTCATTTGCAAAAATGTCTAATCCTGTTTTTGCTTTGACATTATGGGTTAATGTGTCATTATGGGTTATTGTGTCATTATGGATTATTGTGTCATTATGGATTATTGTGTGTAGATTGACCATTTTTTTAATGGTTCTTTATAGAACCTTAGGAAAGGATTCTTTATAGCACCATACAGGTTCCTTTTAGAACCTTTATGAGTATGGTTCTTTATAGAACCTTCAAAAATGGTTCCATATAGCACCAAAAAAGGCTTCCGCTATGGTAACAAGCCTAACAACCCTTATTTGGCACTAACATAGCACCATTTGTTTTTAGTATGTGGAGTTACAGGGTACAGACTTAGACCTGTGTCTGTGTGTTTACATGATGTGAGTGTGTTGTCTTTAAATGGTGTGTGTTAGAGATGTCTTCTTACTTGAGCCAGTCCAGCCCAGAGTCCCTGGACCACTCAGTGGTAAGTGGCTGTACTGACGCAGTGCTGCGGCGGAATCAATAGCAGCGATTTCCTATGACCACCTCAAGTTGAGCTGGGAACTGGGAGCTGTGTGTGTGTGTGTGTGTAGGATGACAGGGTAATGGTATTGTGCTACCAGGGGGGACCTCCTGAGCAGAGCTGTGAGTGATTGACTTTAGGCTAAATCTCCGTTGCCCAGGAGGGACCATGGAATCTGCTGAGGTAGTGGAGTGTCGGAATGTTTTTCAACTGCTGCTTTTGCTTATGGTACATTGTGTCCACAGACAGATGTATGCGTGTACATACACATCATTCACCATCCATCAAAGACCTTTTACAAAGACAGAACAGCTCTCCAATGATTTCAAGGTCTTATCTATCTTTCAATCATAGATAAAAAAAACACCTCTGCACTTCCATATCTCTCTGAGCATTATCACTGACCCCCACCCCTACCCGTCCACCCATTTCTACCCACCCTACTCTGGGCTACACTCATGCTGATTGGGCCCTCATCCCTGGAGCCCTGTGGAGCTTATAATGCCTCTTCTAAAACAACAGTTTGCTTTACAGTACGTGGCCTTGAGGCTTTGAACCAATCAGAGAGAAAGTACTTGGAGGCCCAGTGGCATTTCCTCCAATCACCTCTCATTGTTCAATAAATGGGTTCAGTCATGGACATGAGGGCGGAGTGAGAGTGGCGATGCCTAGCGAGGGCCGATCCCCTCCCTTCAGGGGGTCTCAGAGGAACTGTCGGTAGTTGCAGAGGTTGCAGAGTCGATCTCACAGGCAAGCGGTGAAAACTGATTAAACATGTTGCTTCTACTGCGTCTTAAGAGTGGTTGAATGGTTTGACCGTGGAAGTGAGGTTTCGTGCCATGTTTTCGACCACTTCAACCTTTTTGACCCCTACTGTACACCGTAGGTGGGTATAGGAGGAGCTCCCATAAGTTTTAGAGTTCAGCCCTGGGCGAGTTTGGTTAACCTTGAAAGAACAATGGTGATCTCACCAACTGTTTATCCTCCCTTGTCTGTTAAGCAATCACTTAAATAGAGAGAGAAAAAATAAAAGAGGGGTTTAGAAATTGTCCCCAGGAGTAGAAATATTCTTATTTTTAAAATGCTCAACAGGGTTGGGGTCAATTCCATTTAAATTCCAGTCAATTCAGGAAGTACACTGAAATTCCAATTCTCTTCAATGCTTTTCAATTGGAAAAATGTTGAATTAGAATTGGAATTTGGTTTACTTTCTGAATGGACTGGAATTGAAATGGAATGGTGATCAATAAACCTTTTTAAGAAACGAAACGTCAAGACCTAGCGCCTTCTTAGCTTTTTAGGGAATTCTTTAGACACTTCTCTAGAACCTTCTTTCAGGCCCCTAATGAAGTTTCAGCTGGTGTTAACGGAGTCTGACAGGATGATTCTCACATCGGGTGTTACTGAGAAACTGTGAAAGCATGGCACAGGAAATTATTATGGACCAGGGGTCAGGGACCTTTGTTAAAGTGGCCATTGTTCGTCTCTTCCTGCCAATTACGACCCAATGGAGAGGAAAGGCCAGGCGCTGCACCTGACAGATACCAGGTCTGGGAAGGGTAACCGTGAGAGACAACCTCTTTACCTCCACCACACCCCTCCTTCCCTCCCTCTTTCCTCTCCCCATGTTTATTTACCCTTCTTTGACCACCCTCCTTGTCCACCAAAGTGGTACCTCCCATCAGTAGAAACGACAGAGAGAGACCTGATTGGAGTTGTTGGGGATAACATCCTGTCGTGGCTGTTTGAGGTGTTGCCGTGGCGATTAAGCGTTACTGTGCGTTTTGAGATGATGGACTGTTTTGGTTTGTTTTTCTTTATGTCCGCCAGCATATTTTACTTTAAATATTTTAGCGACGATGTCATCATTCCGCGTACAGTTACTTAACTAACATACTTAGGTGACTGACAGTCTTTGTGTGAGGTCAAATGATCTATACAGCGAGGATCATCAACCATATTCCGCCACGGCCCGAATTTTTCTTGAGCGGATGGTCGCGGGGCCGGAACATAATTACAAATAATTAGTAGACTTCAAATTGACCGTAAGAAGCCCAAACAGATAATATTTGACTAAAACATAATCCTTTCAAACCTTGCTTACGTTTGTATATGATCACGTGTCTCTATTATGCGTGAGAATACTTGGGACCAGATGCCCAACATTTTAATCTGGTGTTTTTACAGTCTTTTAAACATCTCCAAGTCTGCGTAAATAACATTACAATGTAAGTAAGGTTTAATTATTTATTTTAACTTCCCCATTTGCCGACGCCAATGGCGACAGACAGTCTTACTGGGGTCCGACATATAACGAAAAAGTAATTACAGATAAAAGACTGAAGGCATACAGAGAGATTAAAGACAGACAGACGAAAGCTGAATCTTGTACGTGACCATACTTCTTGTCTGTCTCTCTCTGTTCAGTAGTATAAACCAGGCCAGAGTCCCAAACAGGGAAATTACAATTACTTGATACTATGTCGTCCATTTCACTGATAATCTAAAATTACATTTAGATTCAGTCAAATGCGTGTTTGTCAGTTCCGCTGCATTGCTTGAATTTCCCCGGAGACGCGTCCGATCGTAACATAATTTGTAGAAATCAGATCAAATGTTTCAGTATCATCCAGTGCTGGGCAAAATGACTGACATCCTATTGGGAATCTAATAGGATTGCCATAGGATATAGTGTTGTGATATTATAATCTACAGCCTACCATATTATAGATGATTATATTACACTGTGGGGAGAAGTTCCCCAATAACCATTCACTTTATGATCAGCCTCGTCTCCTATGGGTCCATTAAACTATACTGCCCTCTACTGGGAGAAGGTATAGCAGGCGTTAGATTAGCTACAGACCGAGAGATCTGCTGGATATTCACAGCACGCACACACACACACACACACACACACACACACACACACACACAAACAGAAGAAGAGAGAGTCAGGGTCAGCGAGCTGAGCTGAATCACTATTCACCAATTTCTCCTAAATGACTTCAGGTTTGAAGCCAATTGCCCGTCCCATAAAACAAACCACTCACTGAAATAGTGTTGGTATGGATGAACAATGTGATCGCAGATAGGTCATTCTAAAGTTTTACTGTCACTTTTCAGGGGTGGAAAAAGTACCCAATTGTCATACTTTACAAAAGTAAAGATACCTTAATAGAAAAAGTCACCCAGTAAAATACTACTTGAGTAAAAGTCTAAAAGTATTTGGTTTTAAATATACTTAAGTACTTTACACCACTGGCACTTTTGGAATCCAACACAGTGATTTAAAAGCAGGATCCATCCGCACCAAGACCACTGACTGAACACATATCATCATTATCATCGTGGTTAGTAAAGCAAGGTATTGTCGATGTCATGACTACATGCCACGGATTTTCCATAATATCTTCTTTAATAAAATCTCAAATGAACCCCCACACCCCACTCAATCTCTCTCTCTCTCTCTCCGTCTCTCTCTCTCTGTCTCTCTCTCTCTCATTCCATCCTCATCATCTAACACATTTTCTGAATCCGAGTCGCGGCATGGCCATGTAGAGTGTACATTTGTTTTCCTAGACGGGAAAGGTGGGCGTGCCCTGTGCGACTGGCCCTCACACAGAATTAATTAAGACTCCAGTACGTGACTGCACCTCCTCTATAGTAACCAGTTGCAGACCTAGACACTGTCTGTTCATAATGGATAATGGGGGGGGTCAAAGGTGATTGGTGCCTGTAGGGCTGAGGAGCGGAGGGGTGTGTGAGGTGTGAGTGAAGAGGATTTCACTTCTTATGCCTCTCCGACTGGACGACCTTGGGTATAATCGTAGGTGTGTGTGGGCTTCATTTTCATTCATGACGATCTTTAACCTTTTGCCTTCATATTTGAGGGAGGGCGAGGACTCGACGTTATTAAAAACTCTGAAGAGGTTTATTACAATAACCGGGGAAAAATGGTCTAGAATATTCTGTACGTGTCCCAAACAGACGAGACAACCACAATTTCAGCAGAATATTTGTGATCGCAAAAAGCCATTGAGGAAAATAGACATTATGGGTTTTTGTGATCAGTTTTATCCTCCATCATCAACTCAAAGTGTACACTTCACACCACTTTCAGGTGGGAGTCACAATGACTAAAAAAGCAGCAACATTTTCACAAGGCTTTGAGAAAAATAGCAGCATGACAAAATCAGTATGGCGAAGATATTACTCTCTCAGTCAGCTACTTGTTATGACAGTTTGAAAGTCGAATTCGCACATCGAGCCCAGCCAGCGGCAACCTCTCCACATGCTATCTGGGCCCGTGTTCACAAAGCATCTCAGAGTAGATCTGCTGATCTAGGATCATATCCTCTCTATCTATGTAATCATTTTCATTATGATATAAAAGGCTAAACTGATCCTAGATCAGAACTCCTTTATATATATAAAGGCCCTAACTTGTACAGTAAAACCCTCAAGCCTTGCATAAGTCAAGGCTCTTTTGCCACTGTAAACAACTGTGGGTTTGAACCTGGGCCTCCTGCATGCCACAATAATGTGTTGGTTAGCCTGCTGAACTGAAGCCTAGGCATTAGTAAGTGTTCAGGTCTCAGGTAATGATACTCACCTCCGTTACACCTTCACCAGACACTGCCTTTCTATAACCAGCCTCCATGTATGCTATATAACATGCTAAAATCACCTGTTCTAGCTAGCAAGCGTTAGCCATAGCCATCCTGCTGCTAGCGCTAACCCACTACTGGCTACACTCTCACCACTTGCACCACGGGTGGTCGCCTGATGAACTGTTTATGTATGCAGGCCCTCTAATACGAGTCACCACGACGCGGTGTTAGACGGCATTTGACACATCACCTACGCCTAATTAACTAGCCAGTTATAGTAGGCAGGGGTGTTATGAATGTTTTAGCAGCGGGGTGGAAAGTGGTTTCCAGGAAGTGGAAGCAGAGATAGTGGGCCAGCACACAGCAGGCAGTGTGACAAGTCAGACTAGAGCAGACAGAACAGGAATCACAGTGAATACTTGATGCTGTCTTGACATGGAGCAGACAGACAGAGGGAGAGTGGGTGAAATATTAAAGGAGGAGGGAGGGAGGGAGGGATGTATGTGGGTGTGTGAACAGATTGAAACAGGGATTTGAGGGACAGATCGATCCTTTATCATTGATAACGTGGTTAGGTGGAGGCGGGAGTTGAGCTGAGTCCGCAGTGCTGTTGACATTCTAGCTCGGGTCACTTTCAGTCCCTTTCAGTCCTGTCATCATTAACATTCTCATTGACATCTTCAATATCATCATCATCACTTTCACCATGGCCTTCTTCATCATCAGTACAAATATCTCAAATAATTTCCCATAGTATTGGCTGACATTACCGCAGACAAACCAACTTGGTAGTCATTTCTTCCCATTCAAATCACTGTCCAACAACTTAAATATATAGTTATCCTAGCTTCTGTACTTCCCAAGCAAGCCGTGCACTGAAGTCAGTCCTTGTAATGAAACTCGGCAGCCACTACAACTGTCTGAAAACACAGTATCCAGACAGACTCCAACTGTCTGAAACACAGTATCCAGACAGACTCCAACTGTCTGAAACACAGTATCCAGACAGAAAGCACTTCTGCACTTCTGAGCCTTCATTCATAAAGTGCCTTAGGGCAGTAGGAGCGCTGATCTAAGATCAGGTCCCACCAGTTAATACACTTTTTTATTCATTAATGATCTAAAAGGAAAACTGATCCTAGATCAGCACTCATAATCTGAAACAGGCATTATGAATACAGGCACTGATCTCGCATAAAACTAAAACAAATGTAGATTTACTGCCGGTCAGTGTGTAGCTGATAGCCTCCATAGTTATGGGTTAATAATGAGGCTTCTTCTTCTTCTTCTTCTTCTTCTAGTTCTTCTTCTTCTTCTTCTTCTTCTTCTTCTTCTTCTTCTTCTTCTTCTTCTTCTTCTTCTTCTTCTTCTTCTTCTTCTTCTTCTTCTTCTTCTTCTTCTTCTTCTTCTTCCTGCTCCTCCTCCAAGATGGGTTGAGGATGTCTCAATGGTCATCTCTGTATCCAAGCTGTCCGAAAAGGAACATTGCTACATCGTTGCAAAACCTTTCAAGACAATGACAGAAACAACTTGGAACCTGGATACAATGAACATCCCCTCGCCATTTAGATGAGTAACTCATTCAAAACTGAGAGGAATCTCAAAGCATGTGGTTCCAATGGCTTCTTGGCTCGTAGGAGCATGGTGCTGGCAGCACCAGGCCTGCTGGTTTTTCTCCCACAGTCAATGTATTGGACATGTATGTGTAGTGTGTTGGACATACAGTACATGTCTCTCTGAACTGTAAGCAGTAAAGTTCTTAACTGACTTGCCTAGTTAAATAAAGGTTAAATACAAATAAATAAAAGGCATCTGATATTTAAAGCAGTTCCATTGATCTTCAGTAGAGGGCAACACTGTTCTATGATTACCACAATGCATCAATGGCTACTCCAGCCATGCCTCACTACATCACTCTGGTGTGTGTGTGTGTGTGTGTGTGTGTGTGTGTGTGTGTGTATCCACTCTCTGTCACCCAGATTACTGATCCAACACCCCCCCCGTGTTTTCTCTCTCTCACTCCAACAGCATTTTGAGAATGTTTAGATTTAATCCAGAGTGGTGGCAAGATAGTGAGGGAGGGAGGGAAGGAAAGAGAGAGAAAAAGAAAAAATAAAGAGAGCGAGAGAAAAAAGAAAGAGAGAGAGAAAAAAGAAAGAGAGAGAGAAAAAAGAAAGAGAGAGAGAAAGAGATATAGAAAAATAAAGAGAGGGAAAGAGAGATAGAAAAAAAGAAAGAGAGAGAGAACAAAAGAAAGAGAGAGAGAAAGAAAGAAAAAAAGAAAGAGAGAAAAAGAAAGAGAGAGAAAAAGAGAGAGAAAGAAAGAGTGGGGTGAGAAAAAGGGGTTTCGCTGTGTTACTTCAACAGCACAGAGATTAGTTTCAAGTGGGTCACGGATGCTGGAGAAACAGACATTTATCTTGCATGGCACCGGAGTTCTTCCTTTGTTCTATCTCATACCTTGCTCTTTTTTCACCTGAGGTGAGGTGTGGAGAACGTGCTGGAAGAGTCAATCGTTTCTGACAGGCTACAGATGCTGCAGCGCTTGGAGAGGCTGGGTGTTATTATTCTCTCTCTCTCTCTCTCTCTCTCTCTCTCTCTCTCTCTCTCTCTCTCTCTCTCTCTCTCTCTCTCTCTCTCTCTCTCTCTCTCTCTCTCTCTCTCTCTCTCTCTCTCTCCTCTCTCTCTCTCTCTCTCTCTCTCTCTCTCTCTCTCTCTCTCTCTCTCTCTCTCTCTCTCTCTCTCTCTCTCTCTCTCTCTCTCTCTCTCTCTCTCTCTCTCTCTCTCTCTGGTCCTGGGTGTATCTCTCTCTCTCTCTCTGGTCCTGGGTGTATCTCTCTCTCTAATCCCCTAGCCTTGTCTTTCTTCTAAGGTGGATGATGCAAGAGTCATATTCCACAACACTACCCCCATGGGCCAGTACAGTACAGGTTCAGCTGTTGTGAGGCTGCAGTACATTAGCATAGGACACACAGTAAGTTATAACTCCCTTCAAGGGTCATGTTCATTAGGGCACATTGTAGGAAAATTAAAAATGTCTTATTGGACAAGTTCACATAATACCTTCCCCTTTCACTCAGTTGGACTGTTTTCTTCCACTTTTTGCCAAATGAACAGTGCCCAGGTCTGACTGTCCTTGGTACTCCATAGTGTTGCAAAGTGAAGAGTTGCTGAACTGCTCAGAGACGGTAGCCTATAGCGAGAGAGAGATTAATCTATAAGGTTGATCGTGTTAATGCTGATTGACTATTCCTCTCATTGGACACAATATGCCGATACACACAGCCAATGCCAGGCCACCGTTCACTGCAGATGTCAACTACAAAGGAAATGAGAGAAAATAGAGAGAGAGATATAAAAATAGACATTCCACTTTACCAACGTACCCTGAGTGGAGACAGAGACAAACAACCGTGGAATGGACTCTTGTTTTTCTCACAACACGAGCAAAACAACTCTGAGGGGTGGTGATGCTTTTCAAACTGGCCATAGAATCAAATAATGAAAAGTGTTCTTAAAGGCTAGCCTGGAAGTCACAATGAATATTGTTCAATTTCACTTAGTGAAAAAGAGTGATATTCAGTTGGGATTAAAGGCTCTGACAAGGTTAGAGTCCTGACCCCATGAACCCTGGTGGTTAGGCACAGACCCAGGAGGAACAACCTTAACGTTAGCCTGAGGCAAAGCACTCTACCTGGGGTTCACTTAGAGCCAACAGGGCCAACTCTCCAGGATGTGTGTGTGTGTGTTCCCTAACCCTAGGTGGTACTTTACCTGCGTCTACATACAGAGCTGACAGGGGTATTTCTACCGGCTAGTAGGGGAAATATATATAGAAAGGAATCAGGATTGAGAGCAGCAGGTTGCAGGTACCCACGCACGCAGCACATAGGTCAGTGTGGATCTGTGGCTTGGTTTGACCAGGTTCACTGTGGTAAAGCTGCTGACACATTAACACAGGCAGAATGCTGAGTCTGACTCTCTCTCTCTCTCTCTCTCTCTCTCTCTCTCTCTCTCTCTCTCTCTCTCTCTCTCTCTCTCTCTCTCTCTGTGTGTGTCTGTGTGACAGGTAGCTTGATTATGACAGGGCAATGAGATGGGAGAGAGAAAAGAGATCATGAGATGGAGAAAGAGACCTTGAGGAGACCTTCACCAGAGTTTAGTCACTGTCAGTCTCCCAAACCACCGGAGGGCACTGAAGAGCAGTACTAACCTTCCGTGTGTCCCATGGCCTGGTCAAAGGTAGTGCACTATACTGGGAATAGGGTTCTGACAATGATAGGTATTCAGTTATTGGAGCACTGGGCCAACAATAACATACTAGACTCACTGCTGATTGGCACAGTTTGGTTCCTCCCCTTGTCCAAACAATAATATACTAGACTCACTGCTGATTGGCACAGTTTGGTCCCCTCCCCTTGTCCAAACAATAACATACTAGACTCACTGCTGATTGGCACAGTTTGGTCCCTCCCCTTGTCCAAACAATAATATACTAGACTCACTGCTGATGGGCACAGTTTGGTTCCTCCCCTTGTCCAAACAATAACATACTAGACTCACTGCTGATTGGCACAGTTTGGTCCCTCCCCTTGTCCAAACAATAACATACTAGACTCACTGCTGATTGGCACAGTTTGGTTCCTCCCCTTGTCCAAACAATAACATACTAGACTCACTGCTGATTGGCACAGTTTGGTTCCTCCCCTTGTCCAAACAATAACATACTAGACTCACTGCTGATTGGCACAGTTTGGTCCCTCCCCTTGTCCAAACAATAACATCAACTTTCACCTTTATTTGGTTGTGAACACCAACGCCAGAGTTCCCATTGAAGGAACACGTTAAAACACTTCAACCTTCAACAGACAACGTACATTTGTCCTTCAGTACTCTGTGTGTTCGAACGCAAAACACAGACACACAGACACACACAGACACAGACACACACCCACGGCCTTGGCCACTCCTAGTAAGAACTGTACAGTCAGCGATCAAAGAAAGACATCTCGGCTAGAGAAAAGCGAAGGTGAAAAAGTTAACATTTTAAATTGTATACGCACTATCCTCGAGCAACAGATGGACTAAATGTTAATCAACTGTGGATGTGGATTACACATGCAAGGGCCATGACAACCTACAGAAGACCTACAGAAGACAAGAATTGACAAACACTGCCTGATAGTCTTCATGCTAAAATTAACTAAGAGTAGCTGACAAAAGGGCTGACTGTGGAACTATAATCTTTAGGTATAATTATGCAGTGTACAGAGAGAGATACAGAGAGACAGACAGAGACAGAAAGAGAGAGAGAGAGAAAGAGAGAGAGACAGAGACAGAAAGAGAGACAGAGAGAGAGAGACAGACAGAGACAGAAAGAGAGACAGAGAGAGAGAGAAAGAGACAGAGAGACAGAAGAGACAGAGAGAGAGAGAGAGAGAGAGAGAAAGAGAGAGAGACAGAAAGAGAGAGAGAAAGAGAGACAGAAAGAGAGACAGAGAGAGAGAGACAGACAGAGACAGAAAGAGAGACAGAGAGAGAAAGAGAAAGAGAGAGAGACAGAAAGAGAGACAGAGAGAGAGAGAGAGAGAGAGAGAGAGAGAGAGAGAGAGAGAGAGACAGACACAGAGAGAGACAGAAAGAGAGACAGAGAGAGAGAGACAGACAGAGACAGAAAGAGAGACAGAGAGAGAGAGAAAGAGAAAGAGACAGAGAGACAGAAGAGACAGAGAGAGAGAGAGAGAGAAAGAGAGAGAGAGACAGAAAGAGAGAGAGAGAAAGAGAGAGAGGCAGAGACAGAAAGAGGAGACAGAAAGAGAGACAGAGAGAGAGAGACAGACAGAGACAGAAAGAGAGACAGAGAGAGAGAGAAAGAGACAGAGAGACAGAAAGAGAGACAGAGAGAGAGAGAGAGAGAGAGAGAGAGAGAGAAAGAGAGACAGAGAGAGAGAGAGAGACAGAAAGAGATAGAAATAGAGAGAGAGAGAAATAAATACAAATGCAGAGAGAAAGATGGATGGAGAAAGTAAGAATAAAAGAGTGTACAGTAGAGCATTTCTGCAAAGCCGTTTGCTCATCTGCATCTTTCCCTCCTTCAGCAGAAGCCATCCATCACAACTGTGTGGCGCAACACAGGAGTACTGATGAGGGTGTGAGTATGTTACAGTCCTCTCTCTCCTTCCCTACATCCCTCTTTTCCTTCCTGTTCATCACAGACACGGTCTCTATAATCCCAGATCAGACCCCAAGGAGTTCAGACAGGCTTTAAAAAGGCACTCTGCACCTCTTTCACTTCTAATAACGCACAGAGGCAATCAATGGCCAGACTGGAGACTGACATCTACGAGAGGAGGGTGGAGGGGCAACATAATGCAGTAAAGTGTGTGTGTGTGTGAGAGAGCTGAGGCCTCCTCCCTGTCATCCTCATTACCATCAACACGCTTCTGCTTTGTTCATCTCCACCCACGAGCAAATGAGTAACACACACACACACACACACACACACACACACACACACTGCAGGTCACAGCATCTCTCCCTCTGTGATATGGAGTGGTTTGTCCAGAAGCCTGAAGGACCTCTGTCTAACTAATCACCAACAGAAATAGAGAGACAGGAGGAGAGAGGGTAATATAGAGAGGAGGAGGGAGGAGGAGAGAGGGTAATAGAGAGAGGAGGAGGGAGGAGGAGAGAGGGTAATATAGAGAGGAGGAGGGAGGAGGAGAGAGGGTAATATAGAGAGGAGGAGGGAGGAGGAGAGAGGGTAATAGAGAGAGGAGGAGGGAGGAGGATGAGAGGGTAATAGAGAGAGGGGGAGGGAGGAGGAGAGAGGGTAATAGAGGAGAGGGGGAGGGAGAGGAGAGAGGATAATATAGACAGGAGGAGAGAGGGTAATATAGAGAGGAGGAGGGAGGAGGAGAGAGGGTAATAGAGAGAGGCAGGAGGGAGGAGGAGAGAGGGTAATAGAGAGAGGAGGAGGGAGGAGGAGAGAGGGTAATAGAGAGAGGAGGAGGGAGGAGGAGAGAGGGTAATAGAGAGAGGGGGAGGGAGGAGGAGAGAGGGTAATAGAGAGAGGGGGAGGGAGGAGGAGAGAGGATAATAGAGACAGGAGGAGAGAGGGTAATATAGAGAGGAGGAGGGAGGAGGAGAGAGGGTAATATAGAGAGGAGGAGGGAGGAGGAGAGAGGGTAATAGAGAGAGGAGGAGGGAGGAGGAGAGAGGGTAATATAGAGAGGAGGAGGGAGGAGGAGAGAGGGTAATAGAGAGAGGAGGAGGGAGGAGGAGAGAGGGTAATAGAGAGAGGAGGAGGGAGGAGGAGAGAGGGTAATAGAGAGAGGAGGAGGGAGGAGGAGAGCAGGAGGGAAAGGGAGATGAACAAAAGATCAGAAAGAGAGGTAAGCATGTGGGAGGAGAAGGAGGAGGAAAGATAACCAACACACAGGTGAGAGGAGACAAGGGTAAAAGGAAGGATTATGATCCTTACATGACAGACTCTTTACCTTCCCACCCTTCATCCCTCTCTTCCTCCCATCATTATGCCTCTCTCCTCCACCAACCTGGGTGAGAGAAAGAGATAGAGGGAGGGGGGAGAGAGCGAGGAGGGAGGAAGGAGAGAGAGAAAGGGAGGGGAGAGAGAGAGAGAGAGGGGGAGAGAGAGAGGAGGGGGAGAGAGAGAAAGGGGAGAGAGAGACAGAGGGGGAGAGAGAGAGAGGGAAGGAGGAGAGAGAGAAAGGGAGGGGAGAGAGAGGGGGAGAGAGAGAGAGGGAGGGAGGAGAGAAAGAAAGGGAGGGGAGAGAGAGAGGGGGGAGAGAGAGAGGGAGGGAGGAGAGAGAGAAAGGGAGGGGAGAGAGAGAGGGGGAGAGAGAGAGGCGTACCTAGAGGGACCTCTCAATTAACCTTCCATTACACCGTCTAAAAAGAACAATAATCCACAGGAAACGCCGCTAGGTAGCTAGGAACACTGAACATGAGCTTCCTCCAACCACTGTCGCCCATTATTATTGTTATTATTACTATCATTACGTGGAGGAGTCCATCGCCCCCCTTGTTCCTTCCCTCCAATCATCACACCTGTTATCAATACCTCTAGGGTCTCTGCAAGCTTCCAGGGACAATAATTGCTTTACTGGCAAATGCTTTTCTGTGGTATTATCAGAAATGTCATGCTATTGTATTCTCTATTTCCCTGTTTCCCCCTCAGGCCATGTTGTTGTTTGGGTGTATGTTGACTGCCAGTAGCCTGAGGAACAGAGAGAGAGGCGAGAGAGAGAGAGAGTGGGCTCTTAGCTTGGCTCCAGGTGTAATAGACTCTTCATTATCAAGCCAACAGCATACCATCCTGCATCCTACTGCTGGCTTGCCTCTGACGCTAAGCACGGTTGGTCCTGGATGGGAGAACAGATGTTGCTGGAAGTGGTGTTGGAAGGCCAGTAGGAGGCACTCTTTCCTCTGGTCAAAAAAAACATATCCAAAAGACTCAGGGCAGTGATTGGGGACATTGCCCTGTGTAGGGTGCTGTTTTTCAGATGGGATGTTAAATGGGTATCCTGACTCTCTGTGGTCACTAAAGATCTCATGGCACATATTTTCCTGGGCCTCATGGCCATTCAATTTTCCCATATAAGTATTCCCCAGGTCATTGTTGTAAATGAGAATGTGTTGTTCTCAGTCAACTTACCTGGTAAAATAAGGGTTATTAAATAAAACATTTAACGTCAGCATGGAACCTAATGCGAGAGTAAACCTGTTTAAATGGTAGTGTGTGTGGCGTGTTGTTGACAGAGTGGATTCATTAACATGTATGGAGGCCCCAACACACCCCCAATGGCTTCTATCCCGCTTGATTTAGAGGTCAATGTTCATTTAGTCAGCTAGATTAATGCTTCAGGTGTGTACATATGCACCTTGTTATTATAAACACTGATAAAGAAAACTACAGTATCTGTGCAGGAATAAGCAGATATACAAATGTACTTGTATAACCTGCTTTGGTAAAGAAAAAACTCCTACCAGATTTAAAAAACATAACGTGCCAAGTTTAATTTGTCAGCAAAAATATCAGAGAAGTTACACAGTATAGTATATGCATTTCTGGAAAGATGCAACTGACCCTGACAACAAACTGATAATATTTACAAACTTAACAAGTATGATTTTCCTAGAGGACCTTCAAGTTTCTACTTAGCTACATCTAAGACAGAAAATAGATATTTCACTCTACACACAATATCTAATTTAAATGTAATTTACTTAAAATTTTGATTGGCATGTTTCTAACAAGCTTATCAAGGACATCTCGACTGCTGCATGCCTGACCAGCGAAGCTTGATTTGTGATTTATCTTCATTTAAAGTAGCTAGTTTCTTGTTTTCCCCATCAGAGGTGAACCAGGGAGTAGTTAACTATTGTGAGTGAAAGTACAAACTGCTGATGGTTAGACTTTCTTCCCTCCAACTGCCTCTTGCCTCCTTAATGACCATAAAGTCATTAAGACAAAATGAGGACGTCTCAGAAAAAACTAATTCACCTGCCTCTCGGCACTTAGCCTCTTAAACTTTTGCTTCTCTCTCCTCTCTCTCTCCCCTCTCTCCCATCTCTCTCCTCTCTCTCTCCTCTCTCTCTCCTCTCTCTCTCCTCTCTCTCTCTCCTCTCTCTCCTCTCTCTCCTCTCTCTCTCTCTCTCCTCTCTCTCCTCTCTCTCCTCTCTCTCTCCTTTCTCTCCTCTCTCACTCCTCTCTCTCTCCTTTCTCTCTCTCTCTCCTCTCTCTCCTCTCTCTCCTTCTCTCTCCTTTCTCTCCTCTCTCTCTCCTCTCTCTCTCCTCTCTCTCTCTCTCCTTTCTCTCTCCTCTCTCTCCTCTTGTTATAATTAGCTCGGTCTTACATGCATTCATTACATTTACATTCAGTAAGCAGGTGACAAAATGATCTCAGGCTGACTCCTCCAGTGAGGCTACCTCTAGACTGGACACAGAGACACAGTGTTGTTGTCATTGTCGTCTACATCTCTGAATATGGGTTATTAGTGACTCATTTAATTCACAAGTTATGGTTAATGCAGAGGGAGGTAGACTACTGAAAAAGGATTCTGGTTCCTCACCCTGGCTGAGACAAGTCTGCACAGAAAAGATGGTAAACCAACCTGTGTTCCAGCCTACTGACATGCCTTTATACAATGCTTGATCATATTGTTTTGATGCTAGATTCTAGAAAATTAATACATGTTTCCTCAAATTTAGTGACAAGACAGATAAAAAGAGACCCACCAGCCCAATAAGAGCATCTATCAGCCGTATATAGTGAACCCCTCACATAGAGACAAAAAGAGCATCTATCAGCCGTATATAGTGAACCCCTCACATAGAGACATAAAGAGCATCTATCGGCCGTATATAGTGAACCCCTCACATAGAGACATAAAGAGCATCTATCAGCGTATATAGTGAACCCCTCACATAGAGACATAAAGAGCATCTATCAGCCGTATATAGTGAACCCCTCACATAGAGACATAAAGAGCATCTATCAGCCGTATATAGTGAACCCCTCACATAGAGACATAAAGAGCATCTATCAGCCGTAATAGTGAACCCCTCACATAGAGACACTGGAAGGCGTTCTGCTTTGCATGCTTGTTCATTAAAAGTCCAGTATGTACCTCTTCTCTAATACCCTCCAGCCACTGCAACTAATGACACTGTCTAGAGCTGCCTAGCCTAATCGAATGACCTGGAAGTGATTGCAGAGGATGTAATAGAATGAGCCAGGAAGTAAATACAAAACAGGTGGGCTGTAATCTAATAGCTAACCTAGCCGCAGGCTAACTGTCACTAAGC
>CM042424.1:2029545-2162045 GCA_023634145.1 Thymallus thymallus | reverse complement strand
ATTACCAGAGGTTAGAGTTATTTCCGTTGTGCATTCAATGTGGCCTTGAGCTAGGACACCATTCAGGTGGCATTGATTTGGCGCACGGCGGCTCCAGGTAACAGCATGCAGGATAATTATAAGGCTCTGTACAGCTACATGATGTCCATGTTCACTTCCTGGAAACGAGAGGCTGGATCATAGTGGTTATATGTATTCTGACTGGGCCTGGCTAATTGCCTTTTAAATGACTGTCTTTAGACTGTCTGTCTGTCTCCTGGAAGGACTACTGTGTGATTATGAAACGGTGTGAGATCGCATGGATCACCTTGATGGGGAGAGAAAAATATGCACGCGCACGCACGCACGGTCTAGATAAGGTGAAAGTAGATTATTTAAAAAAACAAATGGTGAATATGAGTCGGTCCTGGCTGCAGCTAGTCGCTGGGCCTGTTACACACACACAGGCAGGCACGCCAAACGCACACGCACACACACACCACAGATGCATTACGGCTGGTGCTGAAGCCATTGCTGATTGCTAACCACCAGTCATTTCCATTGATTACGATTTGTCATCATTGAGAAAATGGAGAACCTCTGACACTGTGGATAATCTTATAGCTTGAGATATATCATCGAGAGAGAGAGAGAGAGAGAGAGAGAGAGAGGGAGGGATAGGGAGACAGAGAGGTAGAGGGAGAGGGAGACGGAGAGGGAGAGGGAGACGGAGAGAGGGATAGAGAGATAGAGAGATAGAGGGAGAGAGGGAGAGGGAGACGGAGAGAAGGAGAGAGGGATAGAGAAATAATGTGTGTTCAAGTGTGTAAATTAGTATTTGCTTTGAGTCTGTGTGACCGGTGTTGTTTGATGTCATGATGTTTGATGTCATGATGTTTGATGTCATGACGTTTGATGTCATGTTGTGTGATGTCATGACGTTTGATGTCATGTTGTGTGATGTCATGATGTTTGATGTCATGTTGTGTGATGTCATGATGTTTGATGTAATGTTGTTTGATGTCATGGTGTTTGATGTCATGATGTTTGATGTCATGTTGTTTGATGTCATGATGTTTGATGTC
Source organism: Thymallus thymallus (assembly GCA_023634145.1). Lineage (NCBI taxonomy): Eukaryota > Metazoa > Chordata > Actinopteri > Salmoniformes > Salmonidae > Thymallus > Thymallus thymallus. The sequence continues at coordinate 2,160,981 of CM042424.1, read as the reverse complement.
ATGTTGTTTGATGTCATGATGGTTGATGTCATGTTGTTTGATGTCATGATGTTTGAGGTCATGATGTTTGATGTCATGTTGTTTGATGTCATGATGTTTGATGTCATGGTGTTTGATGTCATGATGTTTGATGTCATGGTGTTTTATGTCATGGTGTTTGATGTCATGATGTTTGATGTCATGTTGTTTGATGTCATGATGTTTGATGTCATGTTGTTTGATGTCATGATGTTTGAGGTCATGATGTTTGATGTCATGTTGTTTGATGTCATGATGTTTGATGTCATGGTGTTTGATGTCATGATGTTTGATGTCATGATGTTTGATGTCATGATGTTTGATGTCATGATGTTTGATGTCATGTTGTTTGATGTCATGATGTTTGATGTCATGATGTTTGATGTCATGGTGTTTTATGTCATGGTGTTTGATGTCATGGTGTTTGATGTCATGATGTTTGAAGTCATGTTGTTTGATGTCATGGTGTTTGTCTTTAAGAGTTTAGTGTGATTGTGAGTGTTGTTGAAATGACTGTAGCACGAATGTCCATGTACTGGATGGAGCATGTGTGATGGTCTGAGTACATCATTGAGGGATGTAGTATGTACGTTAGTCTCAGTACATCATTGAGGGACGCAGTATGTACATTAGTCTCAGTACATCATTGAGGGATGCAGTATGTACGTTAGTCTCAGTACATCATTGAGGGATGCAGTATGTACGTTAGTCTCAGTACATCATTGAGGGATGTAGTATGTACGTTAGTCTCAGCACATCATTGAGGGATGCAGTATGTACGTTAGTCTCAGTACATCATTGAGGGATGTAGTATGTACGTTAGTCTCAGCACATCATTGAGGGATGCAGTATGTACGTTAGTCTCAGTACATCATTGAGGGATGTAGTATGTGTAAGCAAACCAACATGACTGTGACTGTAATGTACAATGTCCATTATTGAGGAGGCAGGTAGCCTAGCGGTTAAGAGTGTTGGGCCAACACTATTTTACACTGTAAATTATAGGCAGGTAGCCTAGTGGTTAAGAGTGTTGGTTCAACACTATTTAACACTGTTAATCATAGGCATTAGTGGTTTGGGGAGGATTATCCTTTTAATGCCTAACCTTCAACATTCAGAGTTAATGCCTTAACTTAACCTGAAATTTGACGTTTGGAAAAATTTAGAAATTTGACATTTGAGAAACATGAATGTCTAATTCTGACGTGAGACTGTGAGAGCTTGCTGGGCCTCAGCTCTGGTTCAGCTCTGCAGGGCTCTATTATTGATGCGTGTCAGGGAAGAGACTCACATCGCTCCTCTCATCTGGCTTGATAAATATCATGACCTGCTGCATTTGTTTCCGTCATTATTCCAGCCTGACACAACCTTGTATGAAGATGAGTGTGTGTGTGAGTGTGTGGCAGAAGCGGGGAGGCGGTCTCCTAACATCAATATGAAATACTGGGCAGGTGGTTGGTGGATAGTTGAGGTTTTGCTGAGGTTGCAGAGTTATGAAAAGTTTCCTCTCCTCGCCCCAATTTAATGTGCATACGCCCGACTCAGGGGTTCAAGAGTTCAGGCGATTCGTAATACATTTTTATCACCTTGATTATATGAATTGAATTAAGTTGGTAGGGAAGAGAGAGAGGGAGGGAGGGATGGGAGAGAGAGAGGGAGGGGGAGAGAGAGAGGGAGGGAGGGATGGGGAGAGAGAGAGTGAGGGGAAGAGAGAGAGGGAGGGAGGGATGGGGAGAGAGAGAGGGAGGGGAAGAGAGAGAGGGAGGGGGAGAGAGAGAGGGAGGGGGAGAGAGGGAGGGGGAGGGGGAGAGCGAGGGAGGGGGAGAGAGGGAGGGGGAGGGGGAGAGAGAGGGGGGGGAAGAGAGAGAGGGAGGGGGAGAGAGAGAGGGAGGGAGGGGGAGAGAGAGAGGGAGGGGGAGAGAGAGAGAGAGGGAGGGGAAGAGAGAGAGGGAGGGAGGGGAAGAGAGAGAGAGGGAGGGGGAGAGAGAGAGGGAGGGGGAGAGAGAGAGGGAGGGAGGGAGGGGGAGAGCGAGGGAGGGGGAGAGAGGGAGGGGGAGGGGGAGAGAGGGAGGGGGAGGGGGAGAGAGAGGGAGGGGGAGAGAGAGAGAGGGAGGGAGGGGGAGAGAGAGAGGGAGGGAGGGGGAGAGAGAGGGAGGGGGGAGAGAGAGAGGGAGGGGGAGGGGGAGAGAGAGGGAGGGGGAGAGAGAGAGGGAGGGGGGGAGAGGGGGGGAGAGAGAGGGAGGGAGGAGTAAGGGATGGGGAGGAAAGGGCAGAAAGAAACAGAGAGAGCAGGTAAAAAAGGGGGACCAATTACAGGAACTCACCTCATTATCAAATGGATATTTAATTAATCTGATAAAATACATTTTCTGTCTTAGCTTTGGGAACATTGACTTGGAAATAACTTTTCAGGAAGGGACTGAACCCAAACTGTAATGACTGTATTTGCATAAAATATGACTAAGTGCCAATTAATACTTTTTTCTATGTAGACAGATTTGGCTAGGATAGATTGTCTTGGATAAATCCATTCAAAATGCATTGGATTCGCCTATTGGATATTATTTAAATATACCCCAATTACGCCATTTCACCTACTATTACTACTCTCTATTCAAATGATGTATAATGTATTTGATTTTTTGGAGCTTAAATTGAATCTAGGACTGGCTTAAAGGCTCATGAAAATGAGTGCGTTTCATGGAATTGTTCATTTTGGTCAACATTTCTCAGTGCCTAGTTTAAAGCTCTTCAGAAGTAGTGGCCTCTACTTTTTTAAAAATGTTTTTATTTCACCTTTATTTAACCAGGTAGGCCATTTGAGAACTAGTTCTCATTTACAACTGCGACCTGGCCAAGATAAATCACTGTACTGGAGAGGGATCTGATCCTACAGATGTTCTATCTTAATTTGATCACTCTGTTGTCGCAGAGAATTTTTAAGTTTAAAAAAGCTTTTAAAGTTTGTAATTTCCACTTTAAAATGTGTGACTTGATTTTCCCTAAGGAAAAGATGATCAACTCCTGCACAAATATCCATAAATTATAATCCACAATACTAATTCACATTTCCTGTTTCTGAATGATCATTTTCCTGCTGTGAGAAACTGGTCAAACTAAGATAGCGAATCTGTAGATCTGATCTTATTGTCCCCATAGATAACAGTGAAGGAACTGTTTAATTCAATTTAATCATCTCCCCCAATTAGATCCATGTTTGATCTTAGTACTTTGGGATGTAAGACATAGAATCTAAAGCTGAACAACAGTTCAACCAAAAATACACAAAAAAATAATTACTTCTACCAATCACAGCTTTATCATTTCTTATGGGCCTTTCTGATTGGTTACAATGACAGACCTGGGGGGTGTTGAACCCTGCTTTTCACATGCAGTAGAAGTTTTTTCTCTACCATTTTAACTCATCCCAGGTAGAACAAACCACAAACTGAAAGAGTGATCAAGACTTATTTAACTGGCTCAACTCCCCTCCACTATCTGTCACTCATTCTTTCCAGCCAATCAGACTGCCCTAAAACCGATAGATTCTTCCCATCCACAACTCTGCATGTGTGGATATCATCCAGGGCAATAGAGTCAGAACCTCCCATCCCAACTGTTCTGTATGTGTGTGTGTGTCAATGAAGTGTGTATAAATATGCGTGCATGATTGTGTGTTTGTGTGTGTGTGTGCAGTATGGGTGTGTGTTGGGGCGGGAAATCAAATGTCTCTCTCTCTCTCTCTCTCTCTCTCATAGAGAGAGGGGGAAGTAGCAGCCTGATAGTCTGATAGTACAGGTTGTACTGTATATCAATCTATCTGCCACATCATCTCTCTCCCATATCTCATGAATTTATCCTTCTCGGAAGATGGGATCTGTTCTCAGCGCTCCGACTAGAGTAGCCGGATCCACAACGGCACATCTATAATAGATCAGAAATGTGCCTGGGAAGAGTGGGAATGTCGGCTCCGTGCGTTGCAATGCGCTCCGAGACGGACGCTCATAAAGAACAGGTTTTCCCTCCTTTTTTATTTCCCTCCTTTTTTCGCCCCCTCTCTCCTTTTCAGATTATTTATTGAACACTCCTCCGTGGATTGGACCATTTCTAAAAACGGTTGTAGCGTGTCATGCTACAACAGATTTTCTAACCCAATCCCCTACACGCCTGGGCCGAGGCCTTATTCTGAGGGCTGGGGAATGAGTGATGTCATAAACAGGTGTCACATGATGTTTGGAACCTGATTGATTGACTGGCTGTATAATATACACAATAGGCTGAACATATGCTAAATAAGCTAGCATGAGTTAGCACACTGTAAAACATCTCGGTGGTGGGCGTATTATGAAAACACACGTGAGAATAAATGGACACACACTGACAAAATGGACACACAAATGTGCATACACACACTAAATAATGAAGAACAGACGATGGAGGGAAATAACACCGATAGCGTGGTTCTAAACTCACCCTCTTGGCACTACAGACTAAAAATGAGACAACTAAACAACCTGTAGCACCTCTGGTCTGAGAAGGGAGAGAAAACGAAGTGCCCGCCAAACCAGACCACCCACCTACCTACCTACCTACCTACCTACCTACCTACCTACCTACCTACCTACCTACCTACCTACCTACCTACCTACCTACCTACCTACCTACCTACCTACCTACCTACCTACCTACCTACCTACCCAAACCTACCTACCTACCTACCTACCTACCTACCTACCTACCTACCTACCTACCTACCTACCTACCTACCTACCTACCCACCTACCTACCCACCTACCTACCTACCCACCTACCCACCTACCCACCTACCCACCTACCCACCTACCCAACCTACCCACCTACCCACCTACCCAACCGATCCCACCCACCCACCTACCCACCTACCCAACCGATCCCACCTACCCACCTACCCACACTTTAAAGTAGATACCTGAAGCGTAACTGAGAAAACCACTGCATTGAATGAGTAAATCCTGACTATAACAAAGTAATACAAGCAAATGTTTTTTCCCTCAAATGACTTCCTACTGGGAACCTACTGGGTGCATCTTAATAGTCTACAGGGTTTTTGTTCTTCTCCTCCTCTCCTCTCCTTCAACTGCACTGATCCTTAAACACAGGGATAGGTGACAGCAACGTGACAGATGCCTACTGGGATTTTGTGCCACCTTACCCATCCTGAACTGTCCTGTTCCTTCACATCGGTGCAGGTATAGGACATTAGGAAAATAAGTAAAAGGAGGAAAGGAAGGGACACCACTTCAGACTATTGAGATGCAGCCCCACTGTCTTCCCTAGGAGGAAAGGAAGGAACACCACTTCAGACTATTGAGATGCAGCCCCACTGTCTTCCCTAGGAGGAAAGGAAGGAACACCACTTCAGACTATTGAGATGCAGCCCCACTGTCTTCCCTAGGAGAGTAGAGAAATCAATGAGGACTCATCCCCTTGATGCCCTTAGCCCTCCCTTCCCTGACCAGAGCCAGCTATCCAGAAAATAACCTGAAGGCTGGAGTAGCTCAAGGACAGCTGTAAGCTAAATGTTCACTCACTGTCAAAGATTTGTAACCCAGCTTTGCTCTCTCTCTCTCTCTCTCTCTCTCTCTCTCTCTCACACACACTATTCACTTTCTCTCTCAACTTCTCTCTTTCTTCCATTTTCCGTCTCTCTCGTTCTCTCTCTTTCATTCTTCCAATTAATAAACAATTAACTTCTACCTACAAATGTAAAGCTGATGGAAGTGACCCCATTATAAAAGGTTCTTTACAAGCTTTACACCCTAATTGCATTACTCAACCTCGATCCAAAATGGCAGCCATAAAAACCTGAAGCGCATAAACAGTTTCCTGAAGCACAGCTCATACAAATTGCCCTTTTGATCCAAGGTTTGCGTGTCTTTATTTACCTGTAATTAACTTGCATCTGGGTGTATTTTAAGGCGTTCTGAGCCTCACCGGGGCCTCAGGTGGATCTAAAGAGGCGTGGACCCCCAGGAAATGTGGGTAACAACACACAGGCGACACCAGCTGCACGCGGTAGCGCTTGAGGTTAAACAGGCACCTTACATTCTGGATTAATAACTCTGCTGTTCGGTAATCTCTCCAACACCAGCAACACATCAGCAGGGGCTTGTCCTCTATAGGGGTAAAGGAGGGCGGCCGGATGAGACATGGGGTGTTGGAGTCAATATAGCTTCTGTATCACAGGAGGTTGGTGGCACCTTAATTGGGGAGGATGGGCTCTCTGTAATGGCTGGAGCGAAATCAGTGGAATGGTTTCCAGGTGTTTGATGCCATTCCATTCGCTCCGTTCCAGAAATTATTATGAGCCGTCCTCCCCTCACCAGCCTCCACTGTTCTGTATGTGTGTGTGTCAATGAAGTGTGGGGCGGGAAATCAAATGCCACCACCTCTCTCTCTCTCTCTCTCTCTCGGCCAGAGCCATCAGTCTCAGGCTGCTGCATTTTAATTAGAGCATACAGCAAAACCGCCGTTGTCACGGTTTCATCACCGTCTCCCTCGGTTACGGATGCCGTAAATTATGGGATGAACCTACCAGAAGAAAAACTCAATCCCTGCTGTTGTTGGTCTGAGCTGGAAACTAAACTGTGTAGTGCTGTGTGTGTGTGTGTATGTGTGTGTGTGTGTGTGTGTGTGTAAGACCCTGCAGGTTTCATTACTGTGTAGTGCTGTGTGTGTGTGTGTGTGTGTGTGTGTGTGTGTGTGTGTGTGTGTGTGTGTGTGTGTGTGTGTGTGTGTGTGTGTAAGACCCTGCAGGTTTCATTCTACTGGTGTTTTACATGAATGTAAATACTGCATAAGGAGTTTGGCCTTCAGCTCCATAATATCGATGAGGGGACTTCTGGAGGCGGACATGTTGGACTTTCATTGGTGTAAGGAGGAGATGTTCCAGGCAGGATTGAGGTTGGTTTAGATGAAGACGTGTAGGCTACTTAGGATTCTGCTTTAATATAACCATTACCATCTGAATTAATGGGTTATTATGTGAACACTAATACTGAACTAATCTAGAATTATGTGAATACTCTTTATTAAAACATGTTTATATATGCTAATTGATGTGTGGGTAGGCCTACATCTTACTTTAAAATCTGTCAAACTACAAGTATAAATCACTCAAACAGATGCTGTTTGCATCAACGTCCTGCCATGTAGCGCAACCTTTAAGCTGTATGTGTGTGTGTGTGTTTCTGACTCAACAGTGTGTGCAATAGGCTTATTTGTGTGTGTGTGTGTGTGTGTGTGTGTGTGTGGTCATTGGTCGTGTGTGTGTGGGCGTGTGTGAGATAGAGATTCTGCTTGTTTTTACATTAATGTTTATGACTGTGTCTATGTGTGAGCGAGTTAGTTTGAGTCCTTGGTTCCGTAGGCGGTGGTGGGTGGACTGACAGAACTCCCACTCGACAGATGGTGGGTGTAAGACAAAGCAGCTTGTGAGCCCTGGGGAGGCGGAGGGTGTGTGTGTTTTTGTGTGTGTGTGTGGTGGTGCTGGTTCTGAGAAAAGTAGGGAGGGGGGCTCGGTCTTCACCTACAAGCCATACACCCAAATCCTCTGCATACAAACAGATGCCAGCAGGTACGTTCACTTCCTAGTGGTGAGTCAGTCAGTATACGTTCTAAATGGCACCCTATTCCCAACACAGTGCACTACTTTTGAACGGAGCATCATGAGGACTGCACTATGTAGGGAATATGGTGCCATTTGTGACTCAACCTGGGTGCCTGTATATCTCTGCCTTTATATCTGTAACTGATGGTGTCTATAAATAGTGTCTCCAGTGCTGCAGGCCCAGACATGTTTACTCTATCCCCCATAGACTAGCCCCGTTGTCCCACATGGCCTAGCATATGGGGCGCCCTCTCAATGCACTCGCCTGGGTGAGCTAGCAAAATGCACATACCAGAGGGAGCAACACACACACACTCACCCAGCAGGTTCCCCGGTATGACCTTCGGTCGGTGTTTGTTTTTCATAAGAAGCAGAAAACATGGCTGACTAATGACTGACAGCCCAGAGCCCCAAGGCAAATGAGGCATTGTCTCACAATTAAACACTATAGCCTTATATAACCCATGGAGGCTGGGCCCTGAGGCAATGAAAACACTGTGTTTCAACACTTTCCTATGAACGTACCATAAGAAAAAACACGTATTTCTCGGGGCTTGCTTCAAGGTGCCGGGTCTGCAATCGTCGTTCATAGATAATGCATACGGATCGAAACTTTCGTTATGTTTGTGTCCACTTGTGTGCAGGTAGGTAGACAAAAAAAGTTGCTAATTTTTTAATGAGGTAAAAGTATTCAGAGGCGGAATTCAATTATTCATTCAGTGGAGTTCTTAGTCATTTTGATGAGAGAATGACTGATGGTGAAAGCCCAACTCACATTAGACAGTTTCTAATGGTAGTGGATACGCGCCAAAGGAGAATGCAGTCCCAAACAAACTCAAGAGCAGAAAACTCCCTTTTTATTCAAATGTATCCCCTTTAATGTTTCATTTTTATGAGTCCATTACTTGTATTCTTCAAAATTAGTTTATTGTCTTCCATCGAGGAGGGGGGGAGGCCCAGGATTGATGAGAATCTAAGCCTTGTATGCAAACATAGCTGGAGACACCATCTCTCACAGTAAAATATCGAGCTACCCAGGAACGTATCCCCTCAGCCAATCAGAGGCTGGGGTTGAGATCACATGACCTCATGATCAGCAGCCTAAGAGCAGCTTGCTCTGATGGGTGATTTGTCACGATGGTAACGCAACATGCGTTTAGCGGTGCAGTTTATTGTAAAACGTCCTCAATGATATATGAAGGAAACGCAAGCTCCAAGCTTAGATTAAACTTCAGTTGCTTGGTGACTGAAGACTAGATGTATTGCCTTTCAGGCTCGCTGTTAAAATGTCCCAATGATCTATCAATTTCCGAGAGAATCTGGGGGAGACGCAGGTCATTATTTCCAATTCAGCAGGTTTTAGAGACATTCTAATGAGAAGCCTGGTTTATAAAAGTTCATAGTCTCTTTATTGCCCATATCGAACAATGCTCTTTAGGTTCCCAACTCCTACAGTCATAGAGATGCATGATGAGTCATAACTGATGACTCAAACGAATCATGATTCTTCCCCTCAGGTGTCACGACAGGGCACTTTTGATCTGTCATGCACTTTTTTCAGAATTCCACCGGAGAAATTGTTGCGTGGACTTCAAAAGAGACTGTCTGCACAGCAGGGCTCTCTACTCCTGATCCTGGAGAGTTACCATCCTGTAACCCAAGGCTCTCCAACCCTGTTCCTGGAGAGCTATACCCTACTGCAGGTTTTTGCTAGTGAAAACCTACAGGATGGTGGTCCGTACAATCCGGAATCTCTACCTCATTGAAGTTGACATTTAAAACGGTTAGGGTTAGGCGTAAGGTTAGTGTTAGGTTTAAATCACATTTTTAGAAGAGATATTTTAGAAATGGGCGGGGTTTATCACTTTGTGGCTGTGGTAACTAGTGATGACCTTGCACAACTCTGATATGAAGTGTTTTTTCTCAAAGTTGCCGGGATGCTACTTTATATCAGTACACTTGTAACTACCTAAGCATTACGAAACTTCTATTTGATCAAATAAACCACACGTATCAAATAAGTAATTCCACAAATTCAACACTCTCATTGCCCTCTATACCTTGCCTCTTCCTCTCTGCCCCTAACCATAAACCTTTAACTAAAATGTTTACAAAATAGCCAACTTTAACTTTGTGGCTGTGGTAACCGTTGTGCATGTTGTTCACACGTATATCTGTCCTCTAATTGGCTAGAATAGTCCCACCTGCTCTTGCCTTCTCCCAACTGCCTTCCATTTTTTAAGACATTTCTTTTAACTGTTAAAACGGCCACTAGTATCCGGTCAATATAATGGATAATCTGTGGTAGGGGTTAAGTTTAGGGTTAGGCACGTCCCAACGATCCCGGATAGCACTGACCACAGGATGGTAGCTGTCGAGGACCGGGTTGGAGAGCCTGCTGGACAGGATGGTATATCTCCAGGAACAGGGTTGGAGAGCCTCTGTGCACTATCCATTAAAGCACAACAGTCAAAAGGACCACAATATGCAAAACAGTGTCACTATACAGAAGACTTACAGTATTCACTCTCCCTCTTCAGAATCATGGTCTGACAGTAGTTACGACTGAATGGCTGTATTGAAGTGGTCTCTTTAATGAAAGTAAGGCAAAAGCACTGTAATGAGATAAAGGCGAAAGCTGCTAAATCCCTCCATATGTAAAGGAAAAGGTAGTGTGTTACTAGGCCTCCAACATGAAGCAGGGCTTTCTGTGTGTGAGAGAAATATGGCCACTTCTGCCAAACTCCCAGAAGCCGCAATAAATCATCGAACAAATTACCTTTTTTTTTTAGAGCTCGTTTTGATTACTTCCAAAAACTGTTTGCTCATTTACTGTAAGAAAACCACTGTTTTAAAACTTAATTAAAGTAAACAGAATTTATTTATATATCATTACCTTGGCTGAACCTATAAAAAGCATATAAAGCCTATATCGAACGTTTTAGTTTCACTCCATGAAATGTTGGTAACAGCTAAGGTAATGGGTTCCATTCCGTGTCAGATACATCTTTCTCCTTTTCACTCTGCAATGCTAGAAAACCCCATCTCCACATAGAACCCCAGCGGCCATTTATCTCATAAACAAATGGGATGCAAAGATGGCCACCGCTGAATTAGCCAAAACAACAACTGCCTCTGCCATTCATTCCAGACCTAAGTAGCCGAGTGCCTCGTGTGGAGAGGACTTTGCGTAACCTCCATTAGGTAGCACTGAGATAGGAATAAGGTTACATGAATTACCTCAATTGATAAATGTGAAGATAATAAAACGCTGAATAAAGCTGTTTAGGCCGATACAGTTGTAGGAAATGCAGGGTACTTACTTCGCTTCTCCCAAATTGGCCCATAAATTCAAAGATCAGTTCCCTAGCAACTAGCCAGGTCCCTTTATGACCAGTTGTGGTGCTACATTCTATGACTGTTGTTATGTCTGAATAAACAGGTCTGGAACCAGGCTACCAATCAACTACTGTAGAGTCCCATCCATCCATTGGTCCATAGAGTCAAAAACAGACACAAGGTAAAGAAACAACATTAAAGGGGAGGAACCTGTCACTCAAACGGCCCGTTTCCGTGATGAAACCACATTTCTGAAGCACTATAGAAAAGTGGCAAGAAAAATCAAAGCATGTGGGGAAACCGTCTTGTGGGGAAACCGTCTTGTGGGGAAACCGTCTTGTGGGGAAACCGTCTTGTGGGGAAACCGTCTTGTGGGGAAACCGTCTTGTGGGGAAACCGTCTTGTGGGGAAACCGTCTTGTGGACGACGTCACCTTTCCCCTTTATTTCTAACTTCTTGTTCTTCGTCAGCATCATTTTCTCTCCCCCCCCCCCCAGTTCTAACCTGTCCTTTGTCCATCTGACCTGTCCTCTCTCCCCCCTGTTCTAACCTGTCCTTTGTCCATCTGACCTGTCCTCTCTCCCCCCTGTTCTAACCTGTCCTTTGTCCATCTGACCTGTCCTCTCTCCCCCCTGTTCTAACCTGTCCTTTGTCCATCTGACCTGTCCTCTCTCCCCCCCTGTTCTAACCTGTCCTTTGTTCATCTGACCTGTCCTCTCTCCCCCCTGTTCTAACCTGTCCTTTGTCCATCTGACCTGTCCTCTCTCCACCCCCTGTTCTAACCTGTCCTTTGTCCATCTGACCTGTCCTCTCTGCCCCCCCTAGGCCTAAACTTTGTGGTCATATGCACATCCTTAAAACACGGTGCTGGGCTAACGAAGTATACTAGAAAAGAACAGAAAGGCCCCCACACTGAATAGCTGCTGATGAGACCAGTTGTATAAAACAATAGAACCATCTTCAACACTTGAACACCATCTTATCCCAGATACGTCAGCATAGGTGACATATAACTACAATGGTTAAATATCCCAATTTTTCCATATTTCAATTAGACCATGTTGGTTATTCAAGTCTTCTTCATTTAACGACTGCATTTGCAATTTCACATTTTCTTGGGTTGACCTGTGAGAACACTACCTGCAGAGACAAACGGTAACGAGCTCCTGAAACGAAAGGCTAGGATAACAAAACTACAAATGAGTCCATTTTCAGACAAAAAGGCAATTACAGCAAAAATCTATTCCCACCAGCTCGATATCCCATGAGGCACTGTGTTGATTATGCTAATGAGAATATTCTAGGAAAAGATCAGGATGACCATTATGTCGTTGAGCGGTTGATATATAGAGACGGACAGATATTCATGTTTTAGATCATACAAATCCCATTGTCTTTATATCCATTTTAATATTAGCCGACACTCCAGAGCCCTTTGTAAACACTTATAAATCATGGCTTAAGTGAAGCTTAACGATCATATAAAACCTTAATTAAAAGTATATTTTTGGCCTTTCGGTTTATTACAAACAGCTACATAACAGGCCTACTGAGCTGGAACTTGGTTGTGTGGGTAAGAGAGGGATAGTGTGTGTGTTGTGTGTGTGTGTGAGAGACTGTGTGTGTGTGTGTGTGTGTGTGTGTGTGTGGGGGGGGGGGGGGGGGGGGTGCACGTATGTACACATGCACACAGTGACATCCATGATAGATGACTTCCCAGTGATTATGCTCTTCCTTTGGGAAAGTGCTGCATAGTCCATCAGTCTCCTTTTACAAGGCCCACTCATCGTCCTCACCTTCTCTGACCTATCAGTGTGTGTGTGTGTGTGTGTGTCATACGTTTGACAGACACCATGTGAATGAATGAAAGTGATGCATGTGTGATTGTGGGTAAGTTTATGCGTTTTTACATATGACCTTATAGAGTACATTCTCTGCACAGTCGGCCGTTGCCAGGTAGCACTGGCGTTGTGTGTGTGTACGTGTGAGTTAGTGAGTGTGTGTGTGTGTCTCTGTGTGCTATTACTTTAAGGGGTCAGCTCCATTCCCCTCTCGCTTCTTTACACAGAGCCCAGTGGATGAGAAAAATACAGGTTCTCCTCAGGCCTTCCACCTCATCACTAGCCATGCTGTTCACTGACGACAGTGATACATCAGCCAGTGTGAGGACACCTCATCTCACAGAGAAGGGAGCTTACACACACACACACACACACACACACACACACACACGCACGGTCAACGTAACAACATTCCCTCTTTCACCCAATGTGACCCGATGCATGCTAGTTAGGGAGAATATGTGGGGAGTTACAAGGACTGACTGGCCTGTATTTCTCCCATAGTGCTGAGACCGACCGGCAGCCTCTAAATCATTTAGTTTCTAATTCATTATTTAATATTCATACAATTAAAGGCAAAGAACCTCAAGTGCTCTACCGTCGTTAGAAAATAATTGACTTAATAACTTCATAATCCGGCGTCATTTGCGGCAATTATACAGGTAATTATACAGGTAATGTCCGTGGATATAAGTTTAATTACGTTTGACATTCATACAATCTGTCTCAAAGGAGGAATCGCGCTTCCAATACTGAGGTGGGTGGGGTGGCAGGTCTTCCATTACTGAGGTGGGTGGGGTGGCAAGTCTTCCATTACTGAGGTGGGTGGGGTGGCATGTCTTCCAATACTGAGGTGGGTGGGGTGGCATGTCTTCCATTACTGAGGTGGGTGGGGTGGCAGGTCTTCCATTACTGAGGTGGGTGGGGTGGCAGGTCTTCCATTACTGAGGTGGGTGGGGTGGCAGGTCTTCCATTACTGAGGTGGGTGGGGTGGCATGTCTTCCATTACTGAGGTGGGTGGGGTGGCATGTCTTCCATTACTGAAGTGGGTGGGGTGGCATGTTAGGAGTCAGCCAGTCAGTTCCGTAGCGTCGCCCCTTCAATGTCACCCGCCTGTATGCCCACGTCACTTCCTTCACCCATCGCCCATCTATCAGAACTGGTGCGACCCTTTCACGGAAACAAGTGTCAAAAAAAAGACATCCCTCGTTACCCAGACGACAGGACTGACAGGAAGTGGGCTGCTGGGACCACATTACCCAGACTCCCTAGGAAGCTCCAGTCATTTCACGACTGTTAAACTGTCCAGACAGACAGGAAGGTGTGAATGTCCATGGAGAAAAAAAAATAACGACAAAACAATAAGAAAAACTATCGTCCAGCGGTCATCATTAGCAGCCATAAACACACAGCAAGAGGTTTTGTTGATTGAGAAATCAACTGAGGATCGTTGCAGCGTGAATGAAAAAACAAGAACAAAACAAGGGATGAAGTTATTGCTTGGGTCGACCCCCCTCCTTCTCTTATATTCACCGCAGACTTTTATAAAAGAACAAAAGAAAAGAACGATAAAAATAAACACATTTACTGGTACACACTCATATCCCCAACCCCTGTAATGTGGCAGGGCAGCGTAGCCCATAAACACATTGATAAAACCATTTCTTTAATAACACTTGTTTGTCAAACTGCCACCCTCAGGCAGTTTCCATTATCACCGTTTCAACATTTTATTGGGGCCATCTTTAAATACAGCCCACGCATTGTAAAGGCTATAGTGAGAGAGATGGAGAGAGGGAGAGAGAGATGGAGAGAGGGAGAGAGAGAGAGAAAGAGAAACACTGTACACAAGCCTAACTTCCAACGGTCCGGAGCTCCAATCTTTTCTAGTTTCTCCGGCATTGCAGACCAATGAGACCAAGAGGAGTTTAGCAGCAACAGATAAACTTTAAGAATAGCAATACCTAACCTTTCATTTTTTGTGTTATTACTTGCAAGAACAATCATCGTTTTTAATGTAGCCCAGGAATTTAAACGCTTCGAAAATAATAACAGGTTTGTTAAACGTTACGTGACCGTTCCAGCCTCAACTTTATTGTTGGATAAGATTTTAGGGGGAAACCCATGGCACATGTCAATATTAGCGGGCTAGAGTTATAGACAACTGCACTCTAATGAGCCCAGAAGTGTTTTTTTTATTCAGACATCAACACCAGATGAAGCTGCATTTTTATGGAGGGCATATAACTGGTGTTTCTCCACAAAATGACTTTTATTTCACTGCCCTCGGGTCAAAATGGATGATCTCTTCTGAATATTAACGTTGTTTTGAGTCGTGCCCTCTCTCGCTATGTCACTAATATGAAATATCAACTCCTCAGAGAGCCTAAAGCCTGGCCGATAAGAGTCTGTCAGAGATATCACATGACCAGAAGCCAGCGAGCGGCCCCATATAATAACATGCTTTTAGCGGTTCTGGTTTTATTGCACAACGTGTTGATTCATGACACCCCAGTCACCATATATCAGTCTAGTGAATATAACTCTAGAACCCCTCATGGCCATCCATTATTAATGGGATCTGAAGGAGAGTTGGATATTCTTCAGGCTGATGATTCAAAGTCTTGGGATGCATCCCAAATGCCACCCCGTTCTCCATTTAGTGCACTGCTTTTGACCAGTATGTACACGTATTATATTCAGTATACTTCTACTGTGAAATCCACCAATTAAACCAGAAGACGAAAATGATATAGGGCTTTATCACACTTAGGCTGTGTCCCAACTCACACCCAATTCCCTATTTAGTGCAATACTTTTGACCAGGTCCCATAGGGTTCTAGTCAAAAGTAGTGCACTATAATGTAGAGGGAGGCATTTGGGACTCACTATTTTAGTAGAAAAAAACAAGTCAGGGACAGTGGAACCTCAGTCCTATCCATTCCCCAGTACATAAAACCCTGGTCCAGTCAGGGACAGTGGAACCTCAGTCCTATCCATTCCCCAGTACATAAAACCCTGGTCCAGTCAGGGACAGTGGAACCTCAGTCCTATCCATTCCCCAGTACATAAAACCCTGGTCCACCTGCGTATCTCAGTCAGAAAGACCTTGAGTGGCAAACAGTAAATGGACACTTGACAGTTGTTTGAGGGAATGACTCCTACTTGTTTTCCCTGCAAATGGTTCTCTAGACAGGTAACACCACACTCCAAATTAACTCCCTGCTGCTAGGGAGAGGACAGGTAACACCACACTCCAAATTAACTCCCTGCTGCTAGGGAGAGGACAGGTAACACCACACTCCAAATTAACTCCCTGCTGCTAGGGGAGGACAGGTAACACCACACTCCAAATTAACTCCCTGCTGCTAGGGGAGGACAGGTAACACCACACTCCAAATTAACTCCCTGCTGCTAGGGGAGGACAGGTAACACCACACTCCAAATTAACTCCCTGCTGCTAGGGGAGGACAGGTAACACCACACTCCAAATTAACTCCCTGCTGCTAGGGAGAGGACAGGTAACACCACACTCCAAATTAACTCCCTGCTGCTAGGGAGAGGACAGGTAACACCACACTCCAAATTAACTCCCTGCTGCTAGGGAGAGGACAGGTAACACCACACTCCAAATTAACTCCCTGCTGCTAGGGGAGGACAGGTAACACCACACTCCAAATTAACTCCCTGCTGCTAGGGGAGGACAGGTAACACCACACTCCAAATTAACTCCCTGCTGCTAGGGGAGGACAGGTAACACCACACTCCAAATTAACTCCCTGCTGCTAGGGGAGGACAGGTAACACCACACTCCAAATTAACTCCCTGCTGCTAGGGGAGGACAGGTAACACCACACTCCAAATTAACTCCCTGCTGCTAGGGGAGGACAGGTAACACCACACTCCAAATTAACTCCCTCTCTCTCAAAAGAGCCATTTGTTATCAACTTAATTATAAAATGGCCGAGGTGGGGCATGGTGACGGATAGTACAATCCATGTAGACAATGTTATGCCTTTTTATAGTTTTTTGCACTCCAGACATTTTCGTTCTGGCATTTTGCACCTGCCCTGTGTTTTTTCGTAGCTGCTAGATAAAGAAATTTCCCCTTCAGGGATCCATAAAGTATCTATCTATTTTATAATATATATATATATATATATATTTTTATAAAGACATCTCTTCTTCTCTTCTGGCCCTCAGTGGCTTCTTTCCAACATTTTTACTCCACGTTGGCGGACTCCCTCCAGTCCCTACTGGCATTGCTATTCTCATCACTACGGTGATATTTTAAACAAATGAAAACAATATGCTTTCTGTCTGGTGTGTATAGATGGAGACAAGATATTCACTCTCTAATGAGTCAGTGTGGTGAGTTTAATCAGAGTTTCATAGAGGTTGGTTAGGAAACAAATCCACTCCCTAATCATAATAGATGGGCTCGGTCGCATTGAAGGCTTGCAGAGACAGCGACTGTGACACAACAGTGAAAAGAAGATTTTAGTAGAATATATTATAAGATGATTATAATAAGGGTTTGTTTTTATGAAGTAACCATGGGGGGGGGGGGGGCAGTGTGTGTGTGGACACAAGACTATTCAATATGACTATCTACTATGTGTGTTTCTCTACACCACCGTCTGACAGTATTAAGAATACAGTTGAGTAATGTAAAATCACTGTTTCAGTTATGGTTGAAATGAGTGATGCCCAAGCTGACCTCAACCGTCGCTTCCTGGGTTTTTAACATGCGTCACATGACCAACTGGGCCCAGACCCAGAGGTGATGGAGGTGGTAGTTGGGAGAATGGCAGTGAGTCATGAGAGAGAGAGCACACACAAACACACCCCAGCGGGGTGTTAATTACAGCGTACAAAGTGTGTTTTTCCCTCAAAGCCGTACCACTCTCCTCAGAGGGACGCAGAGGCTTTGGATCCACGTCTTAAAACATACCTTGTTTCGCAGCTCAGCGCTCTGCACCGCGTCTCCACCCGTTGTACACAGCAATTTATTTTAATGACATCCCACTCTGGGAGATGGTGTTTGTTGCTTTGTCGACGAGGTGGGGTCTGCATATACCGTACATTTTGATGTATACATTTAAGGCACGGCTGGCTCTCACAGCGCGGCAACACCTGCAGCTACGGTTATGTTTACAGACAACTATAAATAATATTTGTCCTTTTTTTCTGTGCGTTATACAAAAAGGAAGGACACACTTTTTTTTTTTTTGTGTTGTGATTCTCTCGACTCATCTCCGTGGCGACCACAACAAGGGAGGGATGGGATATGCAAATGAGGCCTTGATTTCTTCTGGAGTGCTCTGTAGCTGAGATAACCTCTGGCACCGAGCGCATTGTTGTGTCAGGTATAAAATAGCCCGTTACCCCGGTAACGCCCCTGTAACGGCTCCACTGGCCTATTTTTGACGAATACACCCGACATAAGCAGTCCAGAGGAGAAGACATTCTTAAGGAAATACGTCTAATGTAATCTTCCTTGATTAGCTAGGTGGCGGCACTTTAGGGGCCTTCCCTTGAATTCAATTATTCTGACTTTGAAGGATTTGTTCAACGATAGCATCTTGACTAAAACAGTGTCTCTTTAATGTTGCACAGTACCAGTAGATGCTATCTCAGACTTAGTGAGGATGTTTTCCTTCATTAATTGAAGGACCATTTGATGATTTGTTTATAGGGGGAAAATAGGCTGGTGCTTCACGGAATGATCAAAGCTCGTGTTCTGCCGTCTTATTTTGGTTCCTGTTTGAAGCTCCAGAGGAGAGCTGTTTGAGTGGTGTCACGCCCTTCTGGTTCCCCTGGGGATCCGCAGGCAGTGTTTGGTTCCACCTGAGCACTTTAATTTATTTATTAATTAGCGCCGATTAAACTGCTAATTGAAAAGTGATGAGTCATGATTGTTTTCTTTACTTTCCCCTTAGAGAGAGAGAGAGAGAGAGAGAGAGAGAGAGAGAAAGAAAGAAAGAAAGAGAGAGAGAGAGGAGAGAGGGTCAGAGAGAGAGTCAGAGAGAGTCAGAGAGAAAGAGAGAGGGTCAGAGAGAGAGAGAGCGAGAGCGAGAGAGAGAGATGCACAGACATGCGTTCAAAGAATATTTCCAAATCATTACAATTTTTATTTATGCTTGATTGAGCTGGCCTGGTTTCATGAACCAATCGAATAGTCCCAAAACATCGAACCCCGTCCACCAGACAAGCAAAGTATTTGAAAGATTTCAAATAGTATTTGAACCCAAGTCTGATCATGTCAGATATAATGTCTGGTCAAAAAAAACTAAAATGTCTTTATTAAAGACGATGAAAATAACTGTAAAAAAAAATGCTATGTTGAACATTGGTTCATGTTTTCCAACCATCTTTCTAGTGTTGAAAGTTAGGTGAGATGATTGATTTTCTTAACCGAGGCTCCAGGTACATGCATTTAAAATGGGAGTCACTGAAGCTAGAATGTTTCTCTCCACTTCTCAGATCAACGTGTGTAATTACAGCCCTAGGAAAATGGTTGAGCGACTTCAAAACCCCTCTGCCTCAATGCAGCGGAAATAAAAAATACAAAAAAGTATGCAATTAAATGTTACTTTTCAAAGTTATATTTAGAGGACATGAGAAGGAAATGCAAATTGTGTTTGTGAGTTATATAATTGCCTTTTCGCTTTTTTTCGTTGACTCCCCTAGAAGATAAAATAAGGATCAAAATAAGATGGCCACTGCACTTGTGTCTGGTATGAGTTTCCATGGAAATGTGAGTGATGCATATTATGGGATAGAAGGTATTGTCTTCTGAAGTAGACCACATATTATGGGATAGAAGGTATTGTCTTCTGAAGTAGACCACATATTATGGGATAGAAGGTATTGTCTTCTGAAGTAAAGTGAGTTACAGTAAGTCGTTCTGAAATTTTAACTTGTTGGATTTGAAGTTCATCAGGTAGGTGGTTTGGTCGTTAGAGCTGTACTATATATACAAAAGTATGTGGACACTCCTTCAAATTAGTGGATTAGGCGATTTTAGCCATTGCTAACAGGTGTATCAAATCGAGCAGACAGCCATGCAATCTCCAGACAAACATTGACAGTAGCATTGCCTTAATGTGGCACCGTCATAGAATACCACCTTACTAACAAGTCAGTTCATCACATTTCTGCCCTGCTAAAGCTGCCTCCGTCAACTGTAAGTGCTGTTATTGTAAAGTCGTAACGTCAAGGAGCAACAACAGCTCAGCCGCCAAGCTCACAGAACGGGACAGCCGAGTGCTGAAGCGTAAAATCGTCTGTCCTCGGTTGTAACACTCACTACCGAGTTCTAAACTGCCTCAGCGCAATAACTGTTCGTCAGGAGCTTCAGGAAATGGGTTTCCATAGCCGAGCAGCTAACGCTTCGAACACACCGACTGTGATTTTGCATTTTGGTACACCAAAAGTATATTCATTTCCAATGGAACGCTGCGTTTTCCTTACAGCATTGCGTTGCAGAGGCTGTGTGCTGTAACCGTTAGATTTATCGAACCTATGCGTCAAACTGTATGCGTAAAACGGGTTGACAGAAATGGTAGCAAAAGGTGAATGTTTAACTTTTGTTGCACACACATCTAGATGACGCTGCATACTATTTTGCGCAATGTTACAGTCGGTGTGTTTAAAGCATAAGACTCTCGAGCAGTGAAAACGCGTTCCCTGGAGTGATGAATTGCGCTTCACCATCTGGCATTCCGGCGGCCGAATCTGGGTTTTACGATGATCTTCTAAGAAGGAACAACAGTAGGGTTATGATTATCACTCATAGGCTGGGCTGCTTTGGTTCTGACTCAAATCTGTTTTGCCACAGGCATTACGTGGAGATGATCTGACACCCTAGTCTGTTTGATTGACAGCGAAACTGACAGAACCGCCTTGCTCCATTATACAGTACTGACAGAGAGAGGGTGAAGATGGAAGAGAGAGAGGTTGTGTCAGAACCACCATACTTACGTTCTAAATAGTATAATTTTGGGGTATGCAACATTATATATTTTTTAAGTATGCTTTAAATACCAGGATGTCAAGCTCATTTCGGTTTATCATCAAGTAAAATTCACTGCACACTATTTAGGAAGAGTAGTTGCCAGCTAATATTCAGAATAAGAGACGCACCCCAGAAAATGAACGAATGGCGGGGAACAAGCGCCATTGCCCATTAGATGACTCCTTCTCAGTATGGATGAGTAGTACTGTACGTCACTTACTGTATTCGTTTTCACCAAACAGAACATTCTAAATAGTCCGCTACGTAGTACGATTAGTACACAGTTTTAGTAAGTAGTAGGCAAGACAGATTTCAGACACGGCCAGAGAGAGAGAGGCAGTTTGCCTTACTTGATAATGTCCGCTGACAGATAGTCAGTCCTACGACAGATGGTCGTATTCCTTCTCATGTAACGTGGGCGCTTTGATTAGATGTTTTGTTTTGCAGCTAACTTGGCATCGTCCTGCCGTCCTGATGCAATGCAACACCAACCAGAACAAGTGAAAACATCAACAACAACAGTGAAATGCTAATAATGAGTTGTGGAGACTGGAAGCAGTCCCTTATGTTGGAGCTGGTGAAATGTGTTTCAACAAAAACGGAAAACTTTTGAGAGGTGGTGTTGTGGTATATCAATACAGTCCCTTCAGAAAGTATTCAGACCCCTTGACCTTTTCCACATTTTGTTAAGTTACAGCCTTATTCAAATTTTTCCCACATCAATCAACACGCAATAACCCATAATGACAAAGCGAAAATGTTTATCTATCTATCTATCTATCTATCTATCTATCTATCTATCTATCTATCTATCTATCTATCTATCTATCTATCTATCTATCTATCTATCTATCTATCTATCTATCTATCAATAAAAACAACAGAAATACCTTACTTACATAAGTACTTAGACCCTTTGCTATGAGACTCGAAATTGAGCTCAGGTACTTCCTGTTTCCATTGATCATCCTTGAGATGTTTCTACAACTTGATTGGAGTTAACCTGTGGTAAATTCAATTGATTGGACATGATTTGGAAAGGCACACACCAGTCTATATAAGGTCCCACAGTTGACAGTGCATGTCAGAGCAAAAACCAATCCATGAGGAATTGTCCGTAGAGCTCCGAGACAGGATTGTGTCGAGACACAGATCTGGGGAAGGGTACCAAAACCTTTCTGCAGCATTGAAAGTCCCCAAGAATACAGTGGCCTCCATCATTCTTAAAATGGAAGAAGTCTGGAAACACCAAGACTCTTCCTAGAGCTGGCCACCAGGCCAAACTGAGCAATCGGGGGAGAAGGGCCTTGGTCAGGGAGGTAACCAAGAACCCAATGGTCACTCTGACAAAGCTCCAGAGCTCCTCTGTGGAGATGGGAGAACCTTACAGAAGGACAACCATCTCTGCAGCACTCCACCAATCAGGCCTTTATGGTAGAGTGGCCAGACGGAAACCACTCCTCAGTAAAAGGCACGACAGTCTGCTTGGTGTTTGCCTAAAGGCACTGAATGCAAAGCGTCACGTCTAGAAGAAACCTGGCACCATCCCTACGGTGAAGTATGGTGGTGGCATCATCATGCTTTGGGGATGTTTTTCAGCGGCAGGGACTGGGACACTAGTCAGCATCAAGGGAAAGATGAAGAGAGCAAAGTAGAGAGATCATTGATGAAAACCTGCTCGGGACAAGTCTCTGAATGTCCTTGAGTGGCTCAGCCAGAACCCAGAAATTAACCTGATCAAACAACTCTAGAGAGACCTGAAAACAGCTGTGCAGCGACGCTCCCCATCCAACCTGACAGAGCTTGAGAGGATCTGCAGAGAAGAATAGGAGAAACTCCCCAAATACAGGTGTACCAAGCTTGTAGCGTCAAACTCAAGAATTCACAAGGCTGTAATCGCTGCCAAAGGTGCTTCAACAAAGTACTGAGTAAAGGGTCTGAATACTTATGTAAATGTGATTCGTTTTTTTTTTTTGTACAATAGGAAAAATGTCTAAACCTGTTTTCGCTTTGTCATTACAGGGTATTGTGTGTAGATTGATGAGGGGAAAAAACTATTTAATATTTAATACATTTTAGAATAAGGCTGTAATGTAACAAAATGTGGAAAAAGTCAAGGGGTCTGAATACTTTCAGAATGCACTGTATGTACCTATCTACCTCAATTACCTCGTACCCCTGCACATCGACTAGGTACTGGTACCTGGTCCCTGTATCACAGTAGGTGGCACCTTAATTGTGGAGGAGGGCTCATAGTAATGGCTTCCATGTGTTTGATGCCATTCCATTTGCTCTGTTACGGCCATTATTATTAGCGGTCTTCCCCTCAGCAGCCTCCTGTGCCGTGTATATAGCCAAGTTATTTCGTTACTCATTGTGTATTTATTCGTCTTGTTATTATTTTTTCCTCTGCGTTATTGGGAAGAGCCCGTAAATCAGCATTTCACTGCCTAGTACAGTGGATGAGACAGAAACACACATCTTCTACATCAAACACGTGGTTTTCCATGTGGTTGATACCGTTACATTGACTCCACTCCAGCCATTACTATGAGCCGTCCTCCCCTCAGCAGCCTCCAGTGCTGCAGCTTTACTGCCTAGTACAGTGGATGAGACAGAAACACACATCTTCTACATCACTCCCCCATCATGCCGTTTACTTACGTTCCTTCTTCGGTCATCGGCTGCAGCCGATTCTCTCTCACACACACACACACACACCCCTAACCATCGGTCTCTCTATGTCCTTTCTCTCTCTCTCTTTCCTCTCTGTCGTTTGGTCAGACACTGTAAAATAAAACGCATTCAGACAGACCTCAAGAGCTCACCTCCTTCAGAACAGGTGTGCGTGATAGAACTGTACTAATCAGATAGGAAGGAGTGTCTCTTTTCTCAGTGTGTCACATGATCATTTATTTAGTAGATTGAGTACAGCAGTTGAAATGAAACGCCCCCCATGCACCCTGTCCCCGTGTCTGCAGCCTCTCAGCTAGCAGCATAAAGTAGCCTCTCCAACCTTCACTCCGAAGACGGCGCCTCGGACTCACTTTATAAGGAAGCTGAAAAAGAGAGAGAGAACGAAAGGAAGAAAGAGAAATGGAAAGAGAAAAAAAAGACAGAAATAAACAGAGAGAGAGAGAGAAGACGAGTGTGTGATGAGTGCTCGCCCGTTAGTGTGTGACATTGTGAACCAAAACATTACCAAGTGAAGGAGAATTTAACATTTTGATCTGACGGTATTAAGTGTTGCTCTGACTGCGTGCTGCTAACGGCTGCTTTGATGATTAAGGGTGTTACTTGAAGGCATCTTTATTTCCGATAAATGGAAAATGTGGATGTGTCCCAAGTTGTACCCTATCAGATCCCTGTGGGCCCTGGTCAGAAGTAGTGCTCAATAAAGGAACATTTGGGACTATTTGGGATGAAGCTGTCGATTCGAGCCAAGGCTGACAGAATCTTTTACGGAGCTTGTTTTTTGGGATAAAGCATCTGACGGCCCATCTGGCGGCCCATCTGACAGGCCAGGAGTTTATCCAGACGACGTCAACTGAAAAACTCTGGGCTCAGACGTTTTCCTGGTTAAGTCACGTGGCCAGGAAAACGCCTGGCCCTAATCCTGTGGATAACATTGGCAAAATGCCTAAGTCCAGGTATGTGTGTGTTACCTGTAGGGGTAGCCGTGGTACTTGGACCTGAAGATGGACAGCAGGAAGCTGAAGAAGAATACCACCAGGCCCAGTCCCACCAGGCAGATAACTGAAACACACCACAACATTAGAAACACACAAGTTCAGGTTCCACTTGAAAGCAGACACCTGAAGCGTTACTGAGGAAACCACTGAACTGAATCCTGACTGTAACAAAGTAATAAGCAAACCCTTTATTCTCTAATTAGTTGTACACACATTCTCCAGTGCTAATGCTTCCTTCACCTAAGAGCACTAAACAAGCTCTCCTTCTTCATAACAGCCTTCCAATCCTCCACGTTAACCAGCCGTCATATCAACACACACACACACACACACACACACACACACACACACACACACACACACGTGTGCGGATGATGTGTGTTTCTGATGATTTACTAGAGATTAACTTAAAGCCAGACTCGGCATGCGCAAAGTAAAATAATGCATTTTAAATTTGGGTTTATATCTCTCAAATAAGAGATATTAAGTCTTAAATTTGACATGTCCAGTGCTTTGACGCCACAGGACTGGAAATACCAGAACTGGTTTATATTTCCCCCTTCAGGTTTGTTTATTTATTTTTTAAACATTTAGCCTTGCTGTGTACGTCTGACACAAACACATTCCATTGATTAGTTTTGTCGCCCTAACATAACAAACAATCAATATAAAACAAACTGACGTAGCAGAATTCAAACTGACCCTTTCTGAGTCTGGCTTTAAGAAGGGGGGGGGTTGTTGTAGGAGAGCTATCACTTGTGTGTGACGTGATTGTTGTGGTTGGTCGGCACGTTTTAATACGTATGAATGACTGCCATTGGACATGTTGCAAAGACTTTGCTTTGTATTTTAATTACAGAGTGCGTGTGTGTGTGTGTGTACATGCATGTGTGTGTGTGTGTGTGTGTGTGTTTGTCCGGTCTCAGTAGAACTACCTCAGCGTGTCTCTGAAGGTCTGTATTAATCATGTTGACATCGCGCACACACACACACACACACACACACACACACACACACACACACACACACACACACACACACACACACACACACACACACACACACACACACACACACACACACACACACACACACACACGCGCCCGAGCGAGCGAGGTTGGCTTTCTGTGCCGCGCACGCACACACTACTCACACACCGTGGGGGTCAGGGTTCATCTCTCTGGTGTTAATTAAATGAACAGCGGACTGAGTGCCGGCCTCTCCACATCTGCCAGACTTAATTGACAGTTATGCAAATATCCATCATTCTTATACAAATGATAATGTCATGACATTATGCATGCAGCGTGTGGGTTCCACTGGAACTACCTCAGTGAGCCTAGTGGATTGGGAGGGGTGCCTATATACCTGGCAAGACTCAGTCAGAAAACTGAAGGAACCTCTTTACTTCCTCCTGAAGGAGAGAGGAGGAGGGAGAGGAGAGAGGAGAGACGCAAACACAGGGTAAGGAGAGAGGAGGAAGGAGGAGGGCAGGAGGGGAGAGGAGAGAGGAGGAGGGGAGAGGAGGAGTGTGTATGCCTCATGTGGGAGATGACAAATGTTTGCATAAATTATGTGAGTGTGAGATCAGGGACTAGATGCTGTGAGGCAATGACAAATGTGTATTTCTGTTTCTACGTGTGTGTGTGTGTGTGTGTGTGTGTGTGTGTGTGTGTGTGTGTGTGTGTGTGTGTGTGTGTGTGGGGTGGGGGGGGGGGGGGAGTGGGTGGAACCCTTCTGTTCTGGATCAATGTGATACCATAAACACTCTTGAGCCTTCTGTTGAAGCAGTGGCTAGGAAATAATACTCTGACACACAGAGATGAGCACATGCTCAGACGTGCACACACACATAGCATATTCTGCCATTGGCAACAGTACAGTGTTGTAATGAATGTGCTTTGTATTGTGCACAATGTCATTGTCCTGTACACCTGTTTGCATATTTCTCCAAGCAGTACAGCATTTCTGAAATGACTTATGGCATTGAAGAACAACCATCTGGTCCTCGTTGTTTCTAAAGAGGAAAGTGGAATCTCACTCCTTTGAAGAAGGCATTGACTGTGATAGAATTGAATGAGAGAGGGCGGAGTGTGAGAGAGAGAGAGAGAGAGAATGTGACTGAACAGTAGTTAGTGACAGTCTGTGTGTCAGTCTGTGTGACTGAACAGTAGTTAGTGACAGTCTGTGTGTCAGTCTGTGTGACTGAACAGTAGTTAGTAACATTATGTGTGTCAGTCTGTGTGACTGTGTGACTGAACAGTAGTTAGTGGCAGTCTGTGTGACTGAACTGTAGTTAGTGAGTCTGTGTCAGTCTGTGTGACTGAACTGTAGTTTGTGACAGTCTGTGTGTCAGTCTGTGTAACTGTGTTTGAACTGTAGTCTCATTTGGATGGGCTCCAGTGCTGATCCTGTTATCGGCGGTGGCCTTCGTCAGGCTGGGGTTAACTGGGTTTGATGGAGCCTCCATTAGCTTTCATTTCACCCAGCAGCTGCCACTGTTTTCAATACGCATGTGTTTCACTGAGCTGCTGCAAGTTGATCAGCCACTGCAATCACACACACACACACACACACAAACAATGGCCGTTCTGACACGGGGGGATGGAAGGGTGTGTGTGGCTTGCATATTAATACAACATCCGGTTATTTGTGTGTCTGTGTGAATACGTGTTATAAAAGGTCAGAGATTTCTCCCTAATGGAAATTTGATAAAGCCCTGCATCACTTGCTAAGTGTTTTTAAAGATTTCACATTTAAAGCTATTATCTTATCAGTCCTTTTAATTGATTTGCTTCAACATGTACTCACGCTTAAGTAAATCTGTTCCCGGACCAGGGAAACGGCTGATCCAACTGTTTCATTTAGCTGCCTGTTTGTTTCTTCATGAGAGCTAATTTAAGCCCTGATTATAATTTCCATCATTAGCTATGCAGCTTGGTTTGGTCTGTGCTTTTCAGGATTAGCACCCGAGATCAAAGTTCAGCCAACCCGATTCCACCCCTGGCCTAAGCCCTGTAATAGGAGCATGAGCCTAGGGTGCTAATTAGCATTTCAAAGACTTGTTAGCGGATGATGCTAAAAGGGATGCTTATGATGAAAAACCTGTCATTAGCATTTACTTTACATTTTTAAGGGGATAACATGGCCCTTTAATCACCTTTAACCTTTGTGTCGGTGGAGAAGTTGTGTCTGAACACTCAGCCGCTATAACAGTAGATTTGAGGAGTGATTGGGTGTCTGATGTCTAAGACCAGGAAGTTATCAGTATTTTCAGCGTAACAATTATCAACAGGATGCTAGTTTCATGTTGTGTGTGATTGAGTTTCCCGACAAACACACACACGCAAACACAGGTGACCCAATCACTCTGTATGGAAATTAAATGATCTCCTGTTCCACTTTCAAAGTCCCTCCATACTAACCACAACAGTCACACGCTCCATTCTACAGAGATTACAATTCAACTGCAGTCCTGGGGCCAAGGAAGAAACACTTCTGGCCATTCTCTCCTTCTAATCAGGGACCTGTAGTTGTGCCCCTGGGGGCCCTGGCAGCTGATTGGCCCTGTAATACAGTCTGTGATAACGGCAACAAATAAGAAGGAATCACTCACTTCTCCTCTTGCCCACGTCTCCTTTGGACGTCGCCGCCTCGTTGAGCAGGACCATCCCCATGGTGATGGCGGCGTCTGTGGGCAGTTGTCAAGGAAACAGACTAACCACAGTGTGTGTACTGTAAGTTTGTGATATTGTGTGTGTGTGCACTGTGTATAACCCAGGTGCAGGGAAGCAGACAATGCCAATCTTTCAATAGTAAAAAGTCAATTTTATTTGCAGTGTGTTTTCATTCAGTGTGAGCCGTGAGCCGTTAACTCTGACTGTGAACGTAGTGATCTCTGATGGATAAGTGATCAATGAACTCCTCAGCTATAGTACACCTACAGTGACAGGAGATGAATGCAGAACAGAAGGAGAAGAGACTATGATGTTAGCTGTGGACCGGGGAGTTGTGTGGACCGGACCATCCACCCATTCATAAACACTCTGGAACCACAAGGTGGTTAAGGTTCGGATCACTGATTGCACTCGTCTCGACGACTATTTAGGAAGTTCCAGTAGCTCAGTGGATTAGAGTGTAGTGCTGGTAATGACAGGGTCGTGGGTTTGATTCCCGCATGGGCCACATCATATACAGTATATGTCACTGTCAACTGTAAGTCACTTTGGATGGAAGTGTCTGGTATTTTGACCAATTTATGGCCAGTAATAAAGCTGTGTATTATGGCTAAGATGGAACACATCATGATGTTAAGAGACTTGAGAGCAGCATGTGATTATGCCAACAGGGTCCTTGAGAATCAGGCCTGAGACATACACACCTGGTCCTCCAAGCTCAGTGTGTGAGTGTGTGTGTGTGTGTGTGGGGGTTGGACAGAGCCAATACGGAGCAAACAAACCATTCTAATTAAAGTGGAATTAAAACTGGAGGAGACTGGAGATATTGCTAATGAAAAGCAGAAGACAACTGCCAGCTGTGTGTGTGTGTGAGAGAGAGAGAGAGAGAGAGTGATTGTCTCAGGCCTCATTCTCAAGGTTGCTGCTCTCAAGCCTTTTAGCATGTGTTCCCTTGATTGTGCGTGAGAGCTACAGATGCAGAGGTGTTTGAATGTGAACCAGACAGAAAGGGTATCAGTATGTTTGTATGGGCCTCTACAGATGTCGCCTGACGTACGTGTACCATTGTGTTTCCACTGGTGTCCATCACCTCATATCCCCCCCCCCCCCCCCCCCCCAACACCTGATCCTGATAGCCAAGGCCAGGAGAGAAGCTGCTGCCCAGCAATCTCAGATCCATCTCCCTCTTTTTCTCCACACCTCTCTCTCTCTCCCTCTGCTTCTCTCTCTCCATCTCTTTTTCCTTCGAACACAACTCTGGACAAACAAAACACAGCTCCCATTCGAACAAAAACGTCCACAGGTGCAGGATACGGGGAAAGAAGACAAATACCCCGACAAAATAAACAAAAGAGGGGATTGTGTGAAGTGAACGTTGAAGATTGCATAGTAGAATATTAATGAATTGAAAATGTGCGCTGCCTCGTGCAGATGGTAGGAAATGACACTGTAGGTCTCTACGGTGATACATTATGGACTAGAATGACACTGTAGGTCTCTACGGTGATACATTATGGACTAGAATGACACTGTAGGTCTCTACGGTGATACATTATGGACTAGAATGACACTGTAGGTCTCTACGGTGATACATTATGGACTAGAAGACACTGTAGGTCTCTACGGTGATACATTATGGACTAGAATGACACTGTAGGTCTCTACGGTGATACATTATGGACTAGAAGACACTGTAGGTCTCTACGGTGATACATTATGGACTAGAAGACACTGTAGGTCTCTACGGTGATACATTATGGACTAGAATGACACTGTAGGTCTCTACGGTGATACATTATGGACTAGAATGACACTGTAGTTCTCTACGGTGATACATTATGGACTAGAATGATACTGTAGGTCTCTACGGTGATACATTATGGACTAGAATGACACTGTAGTTCTCTACGGTGATACATTATGGACTAGAATGACACTGTAGGTCTCTACGGTGATACATTATGGACTAGAATGACACTGTAGTTCTCTACGGTGATACATTATGGACTAGAATGACACTGTAGGTCTCTACGGTGATACATTATGGACTAGAATGACACTGTAGTTCTCTACGGTGATACATTATGGACTAGAATGACACTGTAGGTCTCTACGGTGATACATTATGGACTAAAATTACTATAGGTCTCTACAGTGATACATTATGAACTAGAATGACTGTAGGTCTCTACGGCGATACACTATGCACTAGAATGACGCTAGATATACTAAGCGATTGCAACAGGTATAAAGTTCCCACCTATTTTTCTATGTAGAGGAAATATTGCTAGAGGGTTATGTGAAGTAATACGCTATTACGGTGAACTGTAAATACAGAGTAAATAGTGTAGTATAATGTGTGATATCATTACTTACCTGTTGGTGTTTAGTTGCAAATGCTTCCTGAATCTGGCTCTAGAGTAGCTAGTGAATACAGGCTTCCCATTGGTTACTCCTCCGTATCATATAGAGGAAGTACTGAATACAGGCTTCCCATTGGTTAGTCCTCCGTATTGGTTACTCCTCCGTATCATATAGAGGAAATAGTGAATACAGGCTTCCCATTGGTTACTCCTCTATCATATAGAGGAAGTAGTGAATACAGGCTTCCCATTGGTTACTCCTCCGTATCATATAGAGGAAATAGTGAATACCGGTTTCCCGTTGGTCACTCCTCCGTATCATATAGAGGAAGTAGTGAATACAGGCCTCCGATTGGTTACACCTCCGTATCATTTAGAGGAAATAGTGAATACAGGTTTCCCGTTGGTCACTCCTCCGTATCATATAGAGGAAGTGGTGAATACAGGCTTCCGATTGGTTACTCCTCTATCATATAGAGGAAGTAGTAAATACAGGCTTCCCATTGGATAATCCTCTGTATCATATAGAGTAGCTATTGACTACTGGCATTCATCCTCTGTATCATATCGAGAAAGTAGTGAATAGAGGCTTTCCCATTGGTTAATTGTCAGTTCTCCCATTAGTGTTAAGGATACTGAGCAGCAGGATGATGTGGGACTCTGCTACAAACTGGGCCTGACTGCTTCCATGGATATAACTCTGAAACAGAGAGAGAGGAGCGAGAGCGGGAGAAAGAGAGGGGGGGAGAGAGAATGGGAGAGAAAGTGAGAGGTAGAGGTAGAGAGGGAGAGAGAGAGAAAGAGACAGAGAGAAAGTGAGAGATAGATGTAGAGAGAGAGAAAGAGAGAGGTAGAGAGAAGTTACGTTAGTCACAATTGGTAAAAATGATGAAAAAACAGGTAGGGAGAGAGATGGAATTGGAGAGATGCAGAGCACGTGAGCTATAGACCATGCATGAGAGAGAGAGTGGGGAAAAAAGGCCAAGATAAAAAAGTTACAAATTAAATGGGCAAAGATTCCCCCACAATGGACACACATTTCACGTGTCACAAAGGTGGTAAACACTCGCTAGCTGTGTGGCTTTAAGATAAGCAATGCCTAGTCCCCGTCTTTAACTCACCCACACACACACACACGACTCGCTCCAGGAAAACAATCATGGCCCTATTCATTTTCAGAACTCAATGAAAGAGAAGTCTGGTTGACCTGCTGTCACAAGGTCAAGGCACAATGCATTACTAACCCTGGCCAATCACAACGCATTACTGACCGTGACCAATCACAACGCATTACTAACCGTGGCCAATCCCAACGCATTACTAACCGTGGCCAATACCAACGCATTACTAACTGAGGCCAATCCCAACGCATTACTAACCCTGGCCAATCACAACGCTTTACTAACTAACCGTAGCCAATAGGAAGAGAGAATGTAGTGTAGGAAAGTTCTTCCCCTAAGTTAACAGGAAAGTTCTCACACAAGAAGTCTGTGTCTCCACTGATAAGAAAACATATTTCCTAGCCTTGTCCACGGTGTGTGTGTGTGTGTGTGTGTGTGTGTGTGTGAGAATTTAAGAGACATACCGTTAAACGGAGGGCCACCGGCTACACGGTATGGAGGGAAAAAAGCCATTTCCCTGTACATACCTTCTCCCTACCTCGATAAGATGTACATACCCTCTCCCTACCTCGATAAGATGTACATACCCTCTCCCTACCTCGATAAGATGTACATACCCTCTCCCTACCTCGATAAGATGTACATACCCTCTCCCTACCTCGATAAGATGTGCATACCCTCTCCCTACCTCGATAAGATGTGCATACCCTCTCCCTACCTCGATAAGATGTGCATACCCTCTCCCTACCTCGATAAGATGTACATACCCTCTCCCTACCTCGATAAGATGTACATACCCTCTCCCTACCTCGATAAGATGTACATACCCTCTCCCTACCTCGATAAGATGTACATACCCTCTCCCTACCTCGATAAGATGTACATATGTTTCTCTATGTACTGGTAGGAAAGCTGGGCACACAATAGAGTGATGACTGTGTCCTTGTCAGCCAGATATGTAGAAAGACACGGTTTCTCCTCATACTGTACCTTGTAACATGCTTTCTTTACTTTTAGGGTTCAAACTTTTGAGGGTTCTCCAAATTCCCAGGTTCTCCAGAAATCTCGGTTGAAAGGTTCCCTGAATCAGAAGTGAATAAGTAGGAATTCCTGAATCCTCCAACCAGTATTTCTGTAAAACCTGGAAATGTTGGGGAAGTTTTTAGCAGCCTATTCACCTTAATGTAATCCACTGTTGCTACTATTACATTAGGTCAAAGGTGATGTTGATAACATAGAAACAGAATGCATTCATTCCATTTCTATGGTTGATAACATGGGAATTTAATAGCCATAAATATACATAGATACTGGTGTCGTGCCATTTTGTATGTGTGTGTGTGTGTGAGTGAGTCATCCCTTCCCGTATCTCTGCTAAGTAACACGTGTGGGTTTCAGCCGCTCCGTGTCTGCATCGTGTGGGCTGGTGGTCGGTCGTCATGATGGCCCTCCTGAGGGACTCCAGCATCTTCTAGCTACCACAGGATCGCTAACAGACTTACCATGATAATAATAATAATACAACACTGTATATAAACATGCTTTTCATTGAAAAACAATCTCAAAGTGGATGATGATGATGATGAACAGGATAGACAGATGCCTCTCTGGTTGGTGTGTGTCTGTGTGTGTGTGTGTGTGTGTGTGTGTGTGTGTGTGTGGTGTGAGTGCTTAGTCCAAGACTTGTGGGGCCGCCAAGTTCGTCCGAAAATACAACACCGGCTGTCGTCATTCCGCTTGCAAGCACAAGACATAAATATATATACTGTGCATATCCTCCCCAGTTACCTCAGAGTGGAGAAACACTAACAATTCACAGCCCCTATCTACATTCAGCTCTCACAGAACTGTCATGTTCAGAACTGTCATGTTCAAACACCTACACTGGCTACATGTGACATGTCAAGAAGAGCACGAGTACTTCATGACAGGTCAAAAACAACACACGTAAACCGTGTGTTTCTATATCACCAACCTGGCAACCCAGCGCTAGTGCAGTGCCCCCCACAGTGACCAGGGTTGTGTCCCAAATGGCACACTATTTCCTACATAGTGCACTATGGGCTCTGGTCAAAAGTAGTCCACTATCTAGGGAATAGGGTGCCCTTTGGGAACAGCCCACATCATTAAAAAGCTACTGTACATGTCCAGCAGAAAATAAAAAAAATAGAACATTATCCAAATATTATAATAGAGGAAGAGGAGAAATAAACTATTCTTCACTAAAGACACAGTTTAAGGAAAACAAAAATATTGTATCAGAGAACTGAGCAGAGGAAAACAACAGAAGAGGAAGAGATTTGGAGGAGATGATAGGAAAGGAGGAGGAGTGGGGCAATTATGGATGTGGAGAGTCTGATGGACAAGAGAGTGATTAGCAATTCTGGGGAGCTCTCTCTCTCTCTCTCTCTCTCTCTCTCTCTCTCTCTCTCTCTCTCTCTCTCTCTCTCTCTCTCTCTCTCTCTCTCTCTCTCTCTCTCTCTCTCTCTCTCTCTCTCTCTCTCTCTCTCTCTCTCTCTCTCTCTCTCTCTCTCTCTCTCTCTCTCTCTCTCTCTCTCTCTCTCTCTCTCTCTCTCTCTCTCTCTCTCTCTCTCACCCTCACTCTCTCGCCCCCCTCACCCTCTTGCCCCTCTCATACTCACCCTCCCCCCACACTCTCTTGCCCCCCCTCACCCTCAGAGATGTTGGTGGGGAGGTTAACCTGTTCACCTCTGAACACACACACACACACACACACACACACCACTGTAGGCGGACTAATGGGATGGTAAGGGAGGGAATCTTGAATTATATAATTACCTTTTGACCCCCAAACACACCCATTGAGCAACAGGAAACGAAACCATAATATGCAGATGGTGGGTATGCAGGTGTGTTATGAGTGTGATTTACCTGCTTTAGATTGACCTGCCTCCATTACTCTTCCAGTGACTAGAGACTGTGTGTGTGTGTGTGTGTATATGTGTACACCTCATTTGGCCCATAGGGAATATATCTCCACGCCAACTAAACAACAATACATGATTCTTACTCCGGCATTTTCACTAATTTCCGCTCAGTGCACTTTAAAAATGGCTTTGGCTGTTCCAACTGGAGATACTATTGGAGAGAATTTGTCAAACTGAAATTATGTTGATGATTTCTCCGAGAAAATGCTTCTCGGTGATAAAGCAACCTAATAACATCGCCTTCTCACGCGATCGGCACGCCCAATAAAAAATGTGTTTTCCCGTTTTCTCAATTAATTTCCCCCATTTTTCCACTTGGACGGCCCCGGTTAATTTCATTCTCAATCAAGGAAAACAACGTAATCAATGTAACAGCACCTCCATCGCTCCCGAGTCCTAACTCTTAGTCCCAGGAACACAAGCTGAATGCTAGTAATGTCTTGCGGCATAAATCAGAATTGCAGATGGCGTGAGAAGTGAGAGCTGGAGTGCGAGGGTGGGGCAGCGGGATGAAAGGCACATCCAATTCATCTGATGGATTAGGTTTTGTTCCCTCAATTCATTAGAGGGAACATTCCTCTCCCCCAGAACAGCCTCAATTCGTCGGGGCACGGTTTACCGAAGGTATCGAAAGAGTTTCACAGGGATGCTGTCCCATGCCCATGTTGACTCCAATGCTTCCCACAGTTGTGTCAATTTGGCTGGATGTCCTTTTGGTGGTGGACCATTCTTGATACACATGGAAAACTGTTGAGTGTGAAAAACCCAGCACCATTGCAGTTCTTGACACACTCAAACCGGTGCGCTTTGCATCTACTGCCACACCCCTTTCAAAGGCACTTAAATATTTTGTCTTGCCAATTCACGCTCTGAATGGCACACATACACAATCCATGTCTCAAGGCTTAAAAATCCTTCTTTAACCTGTAAGCTCCTCTTCATCTACATGAGTGGTCACCAACTGGTCAATCGTGATTGACTGGTCCATCTCCAAGGCATTCCTAGTCTATCGCCAGACATTTCTGTTTAAAAAACCCAACGATAAAGCCTTGCAAACCTATTTTTTTTATTCATCTCGTGCTGTTGGCGGTAGGTGCGCCCGATTCAGCTGCCCTGCGCGCCGGGTAGGCAATGTGTTTATATTTTGAACATGTCTTCCTGGGAGGAGCAAATCAAGTGCACTATAGGCCTATCGCTGGCCAATCGGATGGCTCAGATTACTGTGTCTGCGGTAACGTAGCAGGCGTAAAAGAAATCTACAGCAAAGATGATACTGTGAGATTTCTAAAACTTTAAAACCATGACTAGAGACTCAACAAATAAAGCAAAGAGCTGCAAAGAGTTTTATGAGTGAGTTCATGATGAAGTTTTTACTCAGCACTGTTGCATGCCATAAAATGTGCGTTCTTCTCTACTTCCACTCAGCTACATCCAGCACTGCAGCTGTAATCAAGGATTAGGAACGTGTAATCGATAGGCTTGTGTCTTTTTTCCAGAGGAAAATGTTACTCTCTCTGTTCATAGGAGTAACAACATGAATTTGTGCACGAGGCATAAGTAATGAGGCGCGACTTCAGTTTCGGCATCAGCTGGAAGACGGTGTCCCTTTTTGGTCAGTGTCAGTGGAGGAAAGGGAGAGCGGAGGGACGTTGACAGGCGGACCCTCAGTCTGCTGCTCTCTCCCTCCACTCAGCCCAGTAAAATAAAAAAAAAAGTGAATTAATTAAATGTATGCTGTGCCTCAAGTAATACAACAACTGGTCTATTTCCAGTGTAATCATATAGCCTACCTCAAATGTTGAAATATATATTGACTCAAAAAAGGTTGAAGTGGATTTAACAAGTGACATCGATAAGGGATCATAGCTTTCACCTGGATTCACCTGGTCAGTCCATGTCACGGAAAGAAATTCCTAATGTTTTTTGCACTCAGTGTATTTACACAGATCAACAGTCACGTAGTCTCAACAAGGTCTAGAAACTTCTAATGAAATGTATAATAGCTCCCAGGTTTTCCGTGTTTAATATAATCCTATAAAACGACGGGTTTAACGTTTTATTTCAGAGATAGGATTATAGACAAGATACATAAATTGTCGGCTCAACCTATAGCGGGAAACACAACCTGGAAATAAATGGAGACCTTTACTCAAAATTGCTGAGGAAATGACTCTTTAGATTTCCATCTACACACGTCCTGTTCTCCATCTCATCTCAACACTCTGACATTCTAAACACCCGTAGACGCTACCAGAAGCCCAATTCTAAATGAATCAGTAATACATATTATAATCTGATAAATGACAGCGAGCTCACACTCACTGCTTAAGAAAAAAAAGCATATAGTCTAACATGGTTTTCTTGTTATTTTTTCCCCCAGAGGGAACTCTTAAAAACAAATAGTTTCTGAGAGAGCCATGGCTGGTGCCTAATGGGGGTTTCTTGTGGTAACCTTTAACAAATGATTCTGTTCATCGTTTCTACCCAATATTTCCCCAGGCCTCTGGCTTCAAAGGTCAAAATAAGTAACTGGAGAAGCCAGATAAATGAGATGTTAACCAAGCAGAAAGGAGCGACGGAGTAGGGAAGAGGGAGAAACAGAAAGAGTGTGTGTTGGTTGGCGAGAAGGAGAGGGAGAGAGATGATTCTTAATTACACTAATTGTTTACAGGGTAGAACGAAGGAGGAGGAAGTACACCAATCCCACCCAATCACCCACTTCTGATCCCTGCATTCTAACAGGTTACAACGGAAACACCGAAAATGATGTGGCTTTCAGTGGACAATGAGTGAAATGCATGTCACCTGTACCTCTCCACGCCCTACCCATTTACTGGTCTCCAGACAGACACTGTAGCATTTCTCAGATAAGAGTCAGAATGTGGTCTATTAGCGGAGGCATTGTTCAGGAGTCAAAAGGAAGCCTGGCACAGAGGATCGATATTGCACAGAGCCTGGACATTGTGAGTGAGAAAAAGTGTGTGTGTGCACGTGTGAGATATAGAGAGAGAGAGAGATACAGAGAGAAAGAGAGAGAGGGAGATACAGAGAGAAAGAGAGAGAGAGAGATACAGAGAGAGAGAGAGTGATGTCTCTAACAGAGTCCTGATGAATGGAGAACGTTTGGATTCCTGTCTGTCTGTCTAAGAAAATATAAGTATCTGGAAAAAGTCTGTCAACCTTCCACCTTCTTATCGTAAACCATAGTAAAGTCACTATTACCAATGCCAGATCACCATCCTCACCGTCATCCTCACTGTCATCATCATCGTCGCTGTCATCACCACAATCATCATATATATCCTTAACCAACTCTCTGTTGTGTGAAACATAACACACACACACACATCCACTACAATAA
Organism: Thymallus thymallus; assembly: GCA_023634145.1. NCBI lineage: Eukaryota > Metazoa > Chordata > Actinopteri > Salmoniformes > Salmonidae > Thymallus > Thymallus thymallus. Next base: position 2,122,953 of record CM042424.1, on the reverse strand, counting down.
GGACACTAGTGCTGCACTCAATCCGTGGTGTTAAAGTCTCAGAGAGTCCTCTCTGTACTCATAAGTCATTGTCCACATAACCCAGAGATTTTCCTCGGGGCCAATATTATCCAGGGCCATGAAAAGTTACGTTGTATTCTGCCAACGCTCCTGTATGCTAAGCAGGAGGCCTGGAATTCATACAGCCACATTATAATATTTCAATAAGAACCACACATAAATTCAATATAGTAATACTGCTGACACATGCAGCCGTATTGATTCAATCTCTGGGCTCGCAGACAGAGGGCCTGGGAGGGAGATGAGGAAGTGATGCGACCACAGAGGGTAGATAAATACAGACAGAGCCAGTGGGTTAAAGTCCATTAAGGTGAAGGTGGGAAGACCATAGCCAATTGTGTTGAGAGGTCCGGGAATGATTGACAGGTGGAGGGGTAGTTAAGGAGATTTTTCTTGCCGCCCTAGCAACCACTGTCGACAGAGTGGTGATTTTGATCATCTACTTCAGACTTCAGTAAAAAACATTGGTGCCAGAGAGTAGAAAAGGGTTCTGTGACTCTGGGCTGGGAAGCTGGTGGGTGTGAAGGGTTTTTGCTCCATCCTAGCACTAGCAGACATAAAAAAAAAAAAAAGCAACTTTCCTTTGTTGTGCTTAGATGCCAAAATCACAGCCTTTAGTTTTCTACTGCTGGTCAACGTGATTCATTCACAGTTAATCACAGTTTGTTTTTCTCGTTCTGTTTTCTTCCCTCTCTCTCTCTCTCCCTCCCTCCATCCATCCCTCCTAGGTCTCCCCATTCTTAATTAAGGAGCTTGTTTGCCACACGGATTCATTTTTAATGCTCCTGGACAGGGGCCCAAAATACAAATAAAGAAATTCCCGGCCTGAAGTGTACTTTTATTTAATGCTTTGGTTCACACTTCAATTCACTTAATATAGACTCACTCCCACCCCACGAATGTCTCCGGGATAAAACCCAAATATTTGCTAAGACGCAATAAAAGTGACAACGGTCTGCTTGGATTATGAAAAAAATATGAGATTTATATATACTTGAGTCGTGTCTTTGGGAAGCAGGGCGGAGGAGGTTGTTTGCAGCCAAACTTAATTAAGTAATGGGTTGGGATGATATGGGTTGTGAGGCGTGGCTAATGTGCGTCTCGGTGGCACAGATCAGTCCTGTCAGAGTGCAAACAACCAGACGGAAGTTCATTAGACTTACATGTTGAAGTAAAACATATTTCTAAAGGGGTCAAGAGAAGAAGGTCCTCAGGGCTCTGAACATTATTTTCTGACTTTCTCTCTGAAGTTGGTAGAAGTTCCACCAAACCACATATACAGGGTCAGATGTCATTTCATCTCCCTCATTGTTAGGCTTCAGATTGGGGTTAATGGAAATCTGATCCTAGATCTGTGGTTAGTTGCAACATCTACTTCAAACATCCCCTTCTGGAACTGCTGGGGTACGCCATTTTGGAGCTAAAGGCTAGTCACTCTGAGGGATTGCATCGGCCATTTTGGCTCAATCTAATGGGGTCAAGATGCCCCAGTTTTAAGTTCCTGGATACAAAAGTCCCCTTCTACCAATTGGTGCTCTTGAATGGCAGTTCTCCTTTTGACCCAGGGGAGAACGACTGCACCCTCTCATTGAAGCCAGTAGTTCAAGGCTGACCGCGGTACTGCATGCATTGTTAGCAGAAGACAGGTCCCCCATTATAGTGAATGGAAAATGGTGATCTTCGTGGTCAATCTTTGTGTAAATAAAACTGTTTTTAGAAGGCAATCATGGTACCTATAATTGCTTCTAATACACCAGATTTATGTCCTTGAACCGATTATTTTAAAATCACACATAGAAGAAGTTGTAAGGATAATTGAGTTGCTAATTGCAGCCTGCAGTACCCTGGGTGGCCTTCATATTGAGCTACTCAATGAGAGGGGGCAGCACTGAGCTAGTCTGCAAAGTAACTTCCTGGAGTAGCTCAAACGGATCATAGTCTGACAAATGGACTTTATTTAGTCACCAACATCTCTAATTATCCGGGATCCTCAACAGCAGTTCTTGGGCAGAACTGGGAATCTAGGTTAGTCCTGTTTCGTCCCTATTCATCAATTGACAAATTCTTTCAATATACTCTTCCAGGATTGGACAATTTTTTATAAGAGAGGCCTGTACGGATACAGACCAGCCTGGTTTGTGGTGTACTTTTCTGTTGAGAGAGAGCTAGAGAAGGTGAGAGAGAGAGAGAGAGAGAGAGAGACGTAAGAGAGAGACGTAAGAGAGAGATGGTAAGAGAGAGAGAGAGGGATAGAAAGAGAGATGTAAGAGAGAGAGAGGGGGGAGGAGAGAAAGAGTGAGAGGTAAAAGAGAGCGAGAGAGAGCGAGATGGGGTATAGTGAGAGTCTAGAGGTCTATATGTGGGTTATCTATGTGGAATGTGAATGGGCTTCTCTCTCTCTCTCTCTCTTCTCTTTGTCCTCAAATAGCTCCAGTCACCTATGAGCTTCTGCACAGTCTGAACCGACTGGCCAACCGCCTCGGTCGCTTTAATCCCTCTGCTTCTCTCGTTCTCTCTCTCCAAATGTGTTTTCATTCCAGCCAGAGTTGAAGGGAGAGGGTGATAAGGGAGATTAGAGTGGATGGGCCAGATGAAGGGGGGAGGAGAGAAGAGGGGAGGGAAAATGCAGAAAGGACATCCAGTAGTCTGACAAGAGGATCATTTCATGCAAATGTAACTTTTAGTTTGGAAATCAAGGCAATGGTTTTTCTCTCCTCCTCCCTCCCTCCTCCCTCCCTCCCTCCATCCTCCCCACACATTTTATTTCTCTCTGTTTTTTTTTAATTTCACACTCTGATGCACAACCATAAATGATGAGGAAATCTTTCTGGAAAAACACGCTGTAGTTTTGTGGCACTATTTTTAGTTTTCGGTTGCCTTTCCACAACAATAATATTTTCCCAGTAAATAAACACAGTAACAACAACTGATGCTCAGGGGTTGGAACAGATCTGTGAAATAACTTCCCTTTGTAGTCCTCTGAAAAATCTGTTGGTACTAAACTGATCCTGACGCTGATAAAAACACACACACACACTTTGTTCTTCTATGCTTGTGGGGATCTAAAATTGATTTCCATTTGCTCTCTCTTTTTACTAGGATTAATGTCAGGAATTGTGAAAAACTGAGTTTAAATGTATTTGGCTAAGGTGTATGTAAACTTCCGACTTCAACTTTAGTTCTTGCATAGTTTGGAGCTGTGCTTTGGGTCATTGTCCTGTTGTAGGAGGAAATTGGCTCCAATTAAGCTCCGCCCACAGGGTATGGCATGGCGTCGCAAAATGGCGTGATAGCCTTCCTTCTTCAAGATCCCTTTTACCCTGTACAAATCTCCCACTTTACCACCACCAAAACACCCCCAGACCATCACATTGCCTTCACCATGCTTGACAGATGGTGTCAAGCACTCCTCCAGCATCTTTTCATCTCAGTCTCACGAATGTTCTTCTTTGTGATCCGAACAACTCAAACTTAGATTTGTCTGTCCATAACACTTTTTTTCCAATCTTCCTCTGTCCAGTGTCTGTGTTCTTTTGCCCATCTTGATCTTTTATTTTTATTGGCCAGTCTGAGATATGGCTTTTTCTTTGCAACTCTGCCTAGAAGGCCAGCATCCCGGACTCGCCTCTTCACTGTTGACGTTGAGACTGGTGTTTTGTGAGTACTATTTAATGAAGCTGCCAGTTGAGGACTTGTGAGGCGTCTGTTTCTCAAACTAGACACTCTAATGTACTTGTCCTCTTACTCAGTTATGCACCGGGGCCTCCCACTCCTCTTTCTATTCTGGTTAGAGCCAGTTTGTGCTGTTCTGTGAAGGGAGTAGTACACAGCGTTGTACGAGATCTTCAGTTTCTTGGCAATTTCTCATATGGAATAGCCTTCATTTCTCAGAACAAGAATAGACTGACGAGTTTCAGAAGAAAGTTATTTGTTTCTGACCATTTTGAGCCTGTAATCGAACCCACAAATGCTGAAGCTCCAGATACTCAACTAGTCTAAAGGCCAGTTTTATTGCTTCTTTAATCAGCACAACAGTTTTCAGCTGTGTTAACATAATTGCAAAAGGGTTTTCTAATGATCAATTAGCCTTTTAAAATTATAAACTTGGATTAGCTAACACAACGTGCCATTGGAACACAGGAGTGATTGTTGCTGATAATGGGCCTCTGTACACCTATGTAGATATTACATAAAAAACCAGCAGTTTCCAGCTACAATAGTCATTTACAACATTAACAATGTTTACACAGTATTTCTGATCAATTTGATGTTATTTTAAATGGACAAAAAATGTGCTTTTCTTTAAAAAAACAAGGACATTTCTAATTGACCCCAAACTTTTAAACGGTATTACTTACAGATGGTTTGGAACTAACATATCAAACCAGATCTAAAAAGTCACTGCTGATGAGTGAGATCAGAGTCCATCTTGAACAAAATGTTTCTACTTGACCCTGTGTGTGTGTGTGTGTGTGTGTGTGTGTGTGTGTGTGTGTGTGTGTGTGTGTGTGTGTGTGTGTGTGTGTGTCATGGACCCCCATAACCTTTATTTCCTAGCTGAGCCTCCTTGTAATCATCCAGACAGGGCACGTCGACGTCTGAGTGTCTGGGACCCAGCAACCCTGATGTGTCTCTGGACTGACAAAGCCACTGTGACTGCTCCCAGCTGGCCACTCACACACAAACGCATGCACACACCCACACATCCAGTGCATTTGGCTTGACCTTTTCCACATTTTGTTATGCTACAGCCTTATTCTAAATGGGATTAAATCAAAATAAAGAATCTACACACAATACCCACTATAGGCTGTCTCATCGTTGTCGGTGATCAGGCCTACCACTGTTGTGTTGTCAGCAAACATAATGATGGTGTTGGAGTCGTGCTTGGCCACATAGTCGTGGGTAAAGCACTGGGAGTACAGGAGGGGACTAATCACGCCTCCCTGAGGAGCCCCCATGTTGAGGTTCAGCGTGGCAGATATGTTGTTGCCTACACTTACCACCTGGGGTGGCCCATCAGGAAGTACAGGATCCAGGTGTTTAGTCCCAGGGTCCTTAGCTTAGTGATGAGCTTTGTGGAAATGTAACAAAATGTGGAAAGGTCATGGGGTCTGAATACTATTCGAATGCACTGTATATAAATAGACCACAAAACACACAAAAGGGTACCAAAACATTTCTGCAGCATTGAAGGTTCCCAAGAACACAGTGGCTTCCATCATTCTTAAATGGAAGAAGTTTGGAACCGCCAAGACTTTTCCTAGAGCTGGCCGCCCGGACAAACTGAGTAATCGGAGGTGAAGGGTCTTGCTCAGGGAGGTGATCAAGAACCCGATGGTCACTCTGACAGACTCCAGAGTTCCTCTGTGGAGATGGGAGAACCTTCTAGAAGGACAACCATCTCTGCAGCACAGCACCAATCAGGCCTTTATGGTAGAGTGACCTGACGGAACCCACTCCTCAGTAAAAAGGCACATGACATCCCGCTTGGAGTTTGTCAAAAGGCACCTAAAGGAAACCAAGATTGAACTCTTTGGCCTGAATGTCAAACGTCATCCCTACTGTGAAGCATGGTGGTGGCAGCATCATGCTGTGGGGATGTTTTTCAGCGGCAGGGACTGGGAGACTAGTCAGGATCGAGGGAAAGATGAACGCCGCAAAGTACGGAGGGATCCTTGATGAAAACCTGCTCCGGACCTCAGACTGGGGCGAAGGTTCACCTTCCAACAGGACAACGAACTGTAAGCAGACAGTCAAGACAACGCAGTAGGGCTTCGGGACACGTCTCTGGATGTCCCCGAGTGGCCCTGCCAGAGCCCGGACTTGAACCAGATCGAACATCTCTGGAGAGACCTGCAAATAGCTGTGCAGCGACCCTTCCCATCCAACCTGACAGAGCTCGAGAGGATCTGCAGAGAAGAAAAGGTGTACCAAGCTTGTAGCGTCAGACCCAAGAAGACTCACGGTTGTAATCGCTGCCAAGGGTGCTTCAAAAAAGTACTGAGTAAAGGGTCTGATATTTCAGTTTTAGATTTTTTATACATTTGCTTTAATGTAACAAGTCAAGGGGTCTGGATACTTTCTGAATGGACTGTATATAAAAAGACATGCTCAAGCCCACACACACACTAAAGTATAGCTCCAGGTGGGGTTTCTGCCTTTTAGCCCCGCGCCCCCAGAAACCCTTCTCCAGAGTGGGGCTCAGACCTAACAACCTTGTGGTTACCAGCAGTCTGACAGAGCTTATGGTATAGGGCTTTATTCATATTTCTCCACCTATGACACGTGTGTGTGTGTGTGTGTGTTAATGTGTGTGTGGTGTGGTGAGTGTGTGTGACTGATTCTGACCAAGTCTCAACACTTTTTGCTACAGTCGAACAGCGTTAACGTTTTCCCCACACAGTGTGAAAGCCTATTATCCTCTTCGTTATTGTGGTGCTAATTAAAAACACCTTGGCTAATTCAATGACTGTGCAGGGTTACGGTTTCATTGAGTGGTCAGGTCTAACACTCAGAAAGGTCCAACTTGAATTCACACATGGAGCTCAGTGAGAGGCGAGGCCTCGTCTCTGTCAGGTCTTTCACACATGGAGTTACCACCACTAGCACATTAGAGGCTGCTGTCCTAGAAATACTTGACATCACTGGCCACTTTAATAATGGAACACTTGCTTTACTCATCTCATATGTATTTACTGTATTCTATTCTAATGTATCTTAGTCTATGCCGCTCAAACATTGCTTGTCCAAATATTTATATATTCTTAATTCCATTCCTTTACTTTAGATTAGTGTGTATTCTGTTTTTTTTGTTAGATATTACTGCACTGTTGGAGCTACAAACAAGCATTTCGCTACACCCGCAATAACACGCGTTTGTGACCAATGAAATTTGGAGCTCAGTGAGAGGCGAGGCCTCGTCTCTGTCCCGTCTTCACTGGGAAATACAAGTCAGCGATGTATAAAGAAGAGGGGGATGAGAGGAGGGCTGGAGGAGAGGGAAAGAGTGAAAAGTCAAAATAATGAGCCAATAGCCAACACTGAGTGTACAAAACTTTAAGAACACCTAATTGAGTTGCAACACCTTCTGCCCTCAGAACAGCCTCAGTTCGTCAGTTCGTCAGTTCGTCAGGGCATGGACTCCACAAGGTGTCAAACGCGTTCCACAGAGATGCTGGCCCATGTTGCTTCCCACAGTTGTGTCAAGTTGGCTGGATGTCCTTTGGGTGTTGGACCATTCTTGATACAGAGGAAACTGTTGAGCCTTAAAAACCCAGTAGCGTTGCAGTTCTTGACACAAATGGTGCGCCTGGCACCTACTACCATACCCCGTTCAAAGGAACTTAAATATTTTGCCTTGTCCATTCACCCTCTGAATGGCACACACACATTCCATATCTCAATTGTCTCAAGGCTTAAAAATCCTTCTTTAACCTGTCTCCTACCCTTCATCTACCCTGATTGAAGTGGATTTAACGAGTGACATCAATAAGGGATCATAGCTTTCACCTGGATTCACCTGGTCAGTCTATATCATGGAAACAGCATGCTTTGTCCACTCAGTGTATATAGACTGAGAAAAACGCCAAAAGAGAGGAAGTGCAAAGAGGTGGAGCGGAGGACAAAGAGGTGGAGCGGAGGACAAAGAGGTGGAGCGGAGGACAAAGAGGTGGAGCGGAGGACAAAGAGGTGGAGCGGAGGACAAAGAGGTGGAGCGGAGGACAAAGAGGTGGAGCGGAGGAGGACCACGAAGGGGAGAAAATCTGGAAATGAGAAATAGAATTAGGAGTGGATGTAGAGGTGGACAGACTCACCACTTGGCCGTTCTGGGGGTTCTTGTGTGCGTAGGGCGGACCGCGGATGTGGTTCCACATCTGGCCTGATGTCATCGCAAACACCACACACTGAAGGGGGATAGTGAGAGTGAGAGAGAGAGAGAGAGAGAGAGAGAGAGAGAAGTTTAAATGAAACTACAGGTAGAAATTACTATACAATCATCAACACTCTTGCTGCTATTTCTTCACAGTCACACACAGAGCGAGAGAGAGGCGGAGACAGAGATAGACAGAGAGAGGCTGCACACCCGCATCGATCCATCTCGCCTCTCCAACAGAGGAGAGGAGAGGTAAAACCACATTGAACCTGCCCTCCGTGACTTGCCCGCTGCTCCCCTTACGATCAATAGTCTCTGTGGCTTCCTCAGCCTTCTCCCTATCTCTTAACATACGGGATAACAACCCTCTTTGTCCGCACATAGAACACTCCTCCACTCTGCCTCGTACTGCCCTCACTATCAATAAGAGCATTGTTGCTGATAAAGACGGACTCTGCTGCTTCATGCTCATTGATTCTAGTTTACAAAATATCTGAAGAAATGCAGAATTTACATCATAAAACATTTTTGCATAAGGAAATTGATGGTACACAGTGCATTAGCTGGGAGTTGAGTAGAATGTACTTTTAAAGTATGCCATCTACATCAGTCATAGACTCTGACCTCACGTTCAATAGTTCCACGTTATAGACCGGAACTATTGTTTCACATACAGATGTAGGATCTTAATTTGAGCCAGTTTGCCACAGCAGGAAAATAATCCTACAGCAACAAGAAATGTGAATTATTATGTGGACTATAATTAATGGAATTTTTTCTAGGGGGGTTGATACATTTTTCGTAAGGGAAAATCAAGTCTGACATTTCAAAGTGGAAATGACAAAACTTACGAAGCCTTTTTAAACCTCAAATACACTACAGGTTTTACATTTCCTGCATTGCAGGAAAGTTCTCCTGCAACAGGGCGATCAAATGAAGATCCTGAGATCTGTATCAACCTTATAGACTGTACACAAAGTGCCGTTCTGGAGAAGTTGAGTTCAATGGCTTTTATAACTATCTATATGTAACTATGGTATTGCACCATTATTATTGACGTACATGTATGGTGTGCGGCTTCCCGAATAGCTTGTTAAAGTAAGTGTTCTATGAAACCATTATGCAGAACACTTAGGAAAGACTGTCAATATCACCCTGTGATAAACGTTCATAGGAACATTCTGAGACCCAACAACCAACTACCAACCTCTTACCTACTTCAGGGATGTTGTGCTCACACCAGTCCACTGTGTGTGTGTGTGGTGTGTGTGTGTGTGTGTGTGTGTCTCACCAGTGCAGCCATGGCCCAGCCAGTCTTGTTGTAGATGAACTCTAGGTTGTTCCTGCGGAGGTAGAGCAGCCCTCCTACCAGAGACACCAGCAGGGACAGGGCTATGGTGCCAGAGTAGTTAGGGGGACGGAACACACGGATCTGGAGGAGGAGAGGGAGAGAAAAGTAGAGAAGGAGGGAGAGAGAGGGAGGGAGACCCAGTGAAAGGAGGTGGGGTAGAGAGAGAGGGAGATCCAGTGAAAGGAGGTGGGGTAGAGAGAGAAGGAGATCCAGTGAAAGGAGGTGGGGTAGAGAGAGAGGGAGATCCAGTGAAAGGAGGTGGGGTAGAGAGAGAGGGAGATCAAGTGAAAGGAGGTGGGGTAGAGAGAGAGGGAGACCCAGTGAAAGGAGGTGGGGTAGAGAGAGAGGGAGATCCAGTGAAAGGAGGTGGGGTAGAGAGAGAAGGAGATCCAGTGAAAGGAGGTGGGGTAGAGAGAGAAGGAGATCCAGTGAAAGGAGGTGGGGTAGAGAGAGAGGGAGATCCAGTGAAAGGAGGTGGGGTAGAGAGAGAGGGAGATCCAGTGAAAGGAGGTGGGGTAGAGAGAGAGGGAGACCCAGTGAAAGGAGGTGGGGTAGAGAGAGAGGGAGACCCAGTGAAAGGAGGTGGGGTAGAGAGAGAGGGAGACCCAGTGAAAGGAGGTGGGGTAGAGAGAGAGGGAGACCCAGTGAAAGGAGGTGGGGTAGAGAGAGAGGGAGACCCAGTGAAAGGAGGTGGGGTAGAGAGAGAGGGAGACCCAGTGAAAGGAGGTGGGGTAGAGAGAGAGGGAGACCCAGTGAAAGGAGGTGGGGTAGAGAGAGAGGGAGACCCAGTGAAAGGAGGTGGGGTAGAGAGAGAGGGAGACCCAGTGAAAGGAGGTGGGGTAGAGAGAGGGACACAGTTAGTTTTCTTTGATCAGGCAAAACTATTTTAGAATGATATAGCTCAGCACAATGTAATTCCACCTAGTTGAATAACACAAGGTTCATGTCAGTGAGATGTGATTTGGGCACAGTGGGATGTCAGGTTGAAGGCCACAATAGAGGCATATCAAGTATAATAATATGGTATTACTGGGGAATAGCACATCAACAGTAATGAAAAGATACTTCACATTCCCATTCAAACAAAGAGATATACTGTACATGAGCATGTTAGAGTGTTGGGCCAGTAACCAAAAGGTCGCTGGTTCGAATACCCGAGCCGACAAGGTGAAAAATCTGTCGATGTGCCCTTGAGCAAGGCACTTAACCCCTAATTTGCTCCAGGGGTGTCGTACTACTATGGCTGACCCTGTAAAACAACACATTTCACTGCACCTATCTGGTGTGTGCCAATAAAACATCTACTTATTTGTATTTTTTTGTGTTTGTATGTACCAGTCGCATTCTGTCCACTGTCAACCACCGTTATTCAAATCCGCAGGACGACGGAGAATCCAAAAGCATTAATGGGCGATCGGTGGAGACATTGCCCCGTAATGGAGGACGGTGGCTTTAAAAAAGGTGCACCGTGGAGCCTTAATGGACGTTGTAGATCTAAGGATAACAGTATCTTACCTCATTGCGATTCTTAAGAGAGCAGTGGGCCATATACAGTTGAAGTCAGAAGCTTTCATAACCCTTTGCCAAATACATTTAAACTCAGTTTTTTACAATTCCTGACATTTAATCCTAGTAAAAATTCCCTGTTTTAGGTCAGTTAGGATCACCACTTTATTTTAAGAATGTGAAATGTAGAGAGAATGATTTATTTCAGCTTGTATTTCTTTCATCACATTCCCAGTGGGTCAAACGTTTCAGGTAGCTTTCCACAAGCTTCTCACCATAAGTTGGGTGAATTTTGGCCGCATGTACACCTCCAATTAACTCAAATGATGACAATTAGCCTATCAGAAGCTTCTAAAGCCATGACATCATTTTCTGGAATTTTCCAAGCTGTTTAAAGGCACTGTCAACTTAGTGTATGTAAACTTCTGACCCACTGGAATTGTGATATAGTGAATTATAAGTGAAATAATTTGTCTGTAAACAATGGTTGAAAGAATGACTTGTGTCATGCACAAAGTAGATGATCTAACCGACTTGCCCAAACTATAGTTTGTTAACATGAAATCTGTGGAGTGGTTGAAAAATGAATTTTAATGACTTCAACCTAAGTGTATGTAAACTTCCTACTTCGACTGTATATAAAGCATTCGATACCACAGCCATTAGCTGGCCATTGTGTTTTTTGGGGCTGTATAAAAGACAGTACTTGGACAAAGTGCTCTTGTCCTTCTTGCGGGATGCGTCTTGCATCTCTTAGATGAATCTGAAAATGATGATGCCATCTCTGACGCAGCTATAAAAAGGATAACCTTTGGTATTGCATTCATGTTTGGCACAAATATTATATCGGATATGATATTTTTTGTGATGCTTATCTGTTTTGTGAATGGTAAATAGTTATGTGCGCGCTTAGTAAAAGCTTTAAAATGTGATAGACCACCCTGGGTTTAAATAGTATTTGTTGTCTTTCTGGTATTTGCACTTTTGGGACGATTCCATTAACTCCATTGCTCCATGCAAGCCCGATCAGTCGCAGCTAAAATATCTCACAGAAAACAGATACCATTTGAACCCAGGTATTGTGTCACCTGTACAATCATCGCAGGTGTATTATGTAACAGGATAATTCATACCTGGACGTCGGTGCGGTCTGCGATCCACTTGGCCAGCTGCTCCGAGGCAAAGCCGATCCGCTGGAGGTCGAAGGTGTCTGCCCTCTTAGGCTTTCCCTTAGCTGGGAAGTGCATGAAGGTAGGGGCCGAGTTCATATTCAGCTGGAGAGAGAGCGAGAGAGAGAGAGAGAGAGAGAGAGAGAGAGAGGGAGAGAGAGAGGGAGAGAGAGAGGGAGAGAGACAGAGAGAGACAGGTGGAAAGGGAAAAGAGAGAATTGAGAGAAGTGGAGAGAACCCCAATTATATGACGTGTGTCTAGGGTTGCAAAGGGTTGGAAACTTTCAGGTACATTTCTGGAATTTAAGCCCTGGAATTTTGGGAATTTTACTTAAATTCATCAAAAAAGTTAAGTTATAAAAGTGGACCTTTTTTGTGGGATACACAAGGCAATTCTAGGTCTTGTGGCATATTTTAAACTATTCCCAATTCAATGGAATTGCAATGCTCCACATGTGCAGTGCACTCTTCCATCACATGTACAGCTGATTCTCAAGATCTTGCACACTAATGAGATGCTATTGAGCAGCCCATACTAAGAGCCAAGGACTACATGCTTTCTGGTAAGTTTTGATTACAATACTGGGTGGGGTGAATATATTTTATATGACATACATGATTTTTTGTTAACTAGTAAATGGTAGCCTACAGCAAAGTGTGTTTTAAATCACTTCTAACTTGTTAACAATTTCTGCTTGTTAGTTTTTGCTACCATGTGGGTTTTAGCTTGCTTGAGCCTGCTAACTGAGAAGTGTTAATTCACCTGGTTCATACATGTTTCATTGTAAAACATTTATCTTACAAAGGAGTTTAATCTAACTGCTTAACTATTTATCTGTACATGGAATTGTATTTATTTATTTCTTTACTCATTTATTTCTAATCTTTACAGGAAAATGCCACAGACATTATCTGATGTGTGTAGACATTTCACTGCAGCTAATGTAGAAGGAAAAGCTGTGTACATTTGCAAAAACTGTGCCAAATCATATGTGAAGAATGCAACAAAGATGCAGAATCTTCTGGCAAATTGCATAAAGTTCCCTCAGCGCTCACAACAAGCAACCTCTGACAAAAGTCCCTCTACTTCTATTCGAGGTGAAAATTATGAATCAGACACCTTATCGATAACAACAGCTCATGGTCCTCCTGGAATCAGAAGTTTTTTTTGACTCAATGGAGGAAAGTAGTCAGAGAAATGCTGATCAGCCTGACAACGAGCCATCCTCAACAAGGTTGGAAAGTGTGACAGTGAAGATGAGGCCTCAGAGTCTGATGTTCAAGAGGTGGACATTGAGGAGGTCCAGGGAGAAGACATGGAAGCCTGAGAGGAAGACAACCAAAGCTTTAGGTTCTAGACCATCATTTTACAGATATGTTGAAAACGTTTTTGGGAGATGGATCATTGCGGGTTATTCAATATTCCCTTTCGTTTGTTGTTCAGTGAAATAATCCCATGTGAAGAGTCAACATATTTAATTAAAGTTCAATTCCTAACTAAATTGTTTTTTTTTTTTTTATTGGAAGGATGTAATAATTTGCAATTATGTCTACTTATGATGAGGTAAAATGTTTATGTTTCTGTCTCCATATGATATGATAAATATATCCAATGCAAAAAAAAAAAAATGGTATTAATATTAATTTTCATATATTTCTGTTAATTCCCATATATTCCTGTTATTTCCCACAGAAAGTTTCCACCTCTGAATATTCCCCAAAATGTGCACATACCACTGCCCATACACTGTTTATTTTCCCCAGTGGTGTTATGATCAAGGAGGTGGCCTACCACATGATGTGACTGGCCATGAGGCCACCCACCCAGGGAGGAGGGGGCAGCACGGGGCAGAGCACTCACTGGTGGTACTAACATACACCTAATTACTAGACTCTCCCACTGCACAGGCTGGCCATTAGGCCTAACGAACAGCTAGGCATGCACACAGCGTACTTATTATGCTAGGTGTCTGCCTCCTCCCCCTCCCTTTCCCCCTGTCTTTGAACAGTAATCTCTCTCTCACTCTCCAATATATATTCTCTCCCTCTCGCTCTCAATTGTTTATTTCTCTATTGTTCGGACTTTCTCGCTTTCTGTATCCATCTTGATTCTGTCTCTAAAATTAACCTTTTATTATGTACCTTAATTTAACTAGGCAAGTCAGTTAAGAACAAATTCTTATTTACAATGACGGCCTCCCTACAGGGACCGCCATAGTAGTACGGCGCCCCTGGAGCAAATTAGGGTTAAGTGCCTTGCTCAAGGACAAATTGACAGGTTTTCACCTTGTCGGCTCGGGGATTCGATACAGCAACATTTCGGGTTACTGGCCCAACGCTCTAACCGCTAGGCTACCTGCCGCCTCTAACCTCTCTCTCACTCTCTCTCTCCACTTGGTTTACCTTCCAAACCCATCTTCCTGCAATTGAAATCAACTAAAAAGTCAGTCTATTCCCACCTCCTCCCCCAGCCAAAGTCACAGAGAACAAAGTGAGGATCATTACAGAGGTTATTTCTCCTAATTGCATGAAACGAGCCCAGCGCATCCTCCCTGGAGCATAGAGGTGATTCGCCCATTAGGAGTACTACATTAGCACTCTCTCCATTATAACAAAAGAAAAGCTAGACAAAGTGATCTGCATTTAATTACATGTCCTTTTAATCTTAGAGGCCCGTAATCGCATAATTGCTCGAGTGGAGAGTGTGAGGCGTACCTCAGGGGTGAGTATTTAACCCAGATTAATTGCTCATTGGCTATGGTAATAGCGGGTTGGAAGCTTCACATCTGTTTGTTGTCATGCAAATGACTGTTAGTGATAAGAAACCAAAGTTTTATTCTGGGTTTCTCTGGTGCTGAGTTGCTATGGCGATTGTTTTCCCACTGTATTGGAGGTCTGCACTGAGTGACACAGCAGGCGGTGATGTACTGTAAGAAACTCAGGCACACGGTGACATGCACACACATATGCCCACATGGTGTTCGCCCACGGCCCACCTATGAATACACCCTGGGAAAATAATGACAACCCCAGGGAATGTGGTTGGTTGCGCAGAACCGACTCTTATCAATCTCCCACACTGATGTTTATCTAGCCGCCGGCTTGCAGTGAGTGCACAACAGTGGCTGTTCAAGACAACTGGCCGTCTTTACACAGACAATAATTCATATTTTTACCAATTCGATCTGATCTTTGACCAATAATTGGGCAAAAGATCAGAATAGGGCTGCCTGTGTAAACGTAGGCAATGTGTATTCTGATCAACATTAGGAACCTTGGTGTTGGATTAGGTATGTCATGATGTTCCGAAAAGGTCTGCATTCCTTTGTTCTTCTGTATAGGATAAGTAGTGTACTTGGTTCCTTTCCTGGTAACTGCAATGTCACCTTAGAATATAATAATAATAATAATAATAATAATAATAATAATATATGCTTGCGTACATTGTTTCTTGTGCGGGTGTTCCCGGGAAACGAAATACACGGTCCTGACGTTGCAAGCGCCATGCTCTACCAACTGAGCTACAGAGGACCAGTCTACAAAGATTTAGATATGGATCTCCTGCCCAATGCTGTCAAGACATCGCTTTACTTTGAAGATAGGAATCTCTTCCTTGCCATCACTAGGTTGGTCAATTAAACAATAAGACTATACATCCATTACAAGGTACATGAGCGTTTGTGTACGCGAGTACTTCTCTAAATGTCATCCGACCCCATCGTATATAACTGACCATCAGAGGCCCAAAACAATGTTCAGCTGATGTGAAACCCCAAACTGGCCTGAGTCACCGGCGGCGCTTAAAATGGCTGCTGGACGACGAGGTCCCGCTGGTAAATAAAACCCTGCAGAGAGCCTGTCAGCCACCTCTGATTTATTTACTTTATTTCAATGATTCAACTCTCCTTTAAACTTAACCTGCGTGCTAATTAGCATGCTGTGTCTCCGCTCCGGCTGACATGCCCTTATGAACATGGAATTGAGGGGGGGGGGGGGGGGTTGGGGGGGTGGACGGAGCGAGGGGGGCGAGGTAGATCCAGACGGTTACCTGCTGAAAGACGTCCGCCCCCTCATCATAGTCCACCACGGTGAAGAAGAGTTTGTTAGAGAAAGCCGAGGAGTAGCGCCAGGAGTTAGCCAGCACCTGGTACTCCTCGTTAGCTTGTCTGTTAAAAAGACAGAGGAGAAGAAAGACAGAGGAGAAGAAAGACAGAGGAGAAGAAAGACAGAGGAGAAGGCGAAAGGGAAATTGAACAAGAGAGGGAGAGAAAGAGGGAAGAAGAAACAGATGAGTAAATGCTGGTGTTAATCATGGCCATGTTGGCTTGAGGAGGCAGTTGGAAGAGACGGACGAGGAGAGAGAGACACTCCTGCTCCTCCCCAGAGAGAGACACTCCTGCTCCTCCCCAGAGAGAGAGAGAGACACTCCTGCTCTTCCCCAGAGAGAGAGAGAGAGAGAGAGAGAGAGACACTCCTGCTCCTCCCCAGAGAGAGAGAGAGAGAGACACTCCTGCTCCTCCCCAGAGAGAGACTCCTGCTCCTCCCCAGAGAGAGACACTCCTGCTCCTCCCCAGAGAGAGACACTCCTGCTCCTCCCCAGAGAGAGACACTCCTGCTCCTCCCCAGAGAGAGACACTCCTGCTCCTCCCCAGAGAGAGACACTCCTGCTCCTCCCCAGAGAGAGACACCCCTGCTCCTCCCCAGAGAGAGACATTCCTGCTCTTCCCCAGAGAGAGACACTCCTGCTCTTCCCCAGAGAGAGAGAGAGAGAGAGAGACACTCCTGCTCCTCCCCAGAGAGAGAGAGAGAGAGAGACACACTCCTGCTCCTCCCCAGAGAGAGAGAGAGAGACACCCCTGCTCCTCCCCAGAGAGAGAGAGACACTCCTGCTCCTCCCCAGAGAGAGAGACACTCCTGCTCCTCCCCAGAGAGAGAGACACTCCTGCTCCTCCCCAGAGAGAGATGAAGAACGTAACTACAGCTCTAATTACTGCTCTATCCCGTCCTGGACAGACGAGGAAAACATCACGACAAACCACCACTTTGCCACCATCTCTCTAGCCATCGCATTCTCTTTGACTCTGGCGATGCTGCCACTTCTTATTCCCGTCGTAGTTCCCCTACACTGGCATGACAGGGGAAACGATAACAAAAAACAAATGTGACACTCAACCTGTCACGGGTAAATATAGACAGTGGTAGAATGGTCAGATCTGTCACAGTGGCGGCTATAAAGCAGAAAATGTATGTACTGCAAACTTTAAATAATGTGACGTAATAGAGTTAAAAGTAAGGTTGTCAGGGAATTTATTGAAAGTTCCAGGAATTTTGCAACCCTAGTTAAAAGTACATTTAAAACTAGTGGAAAGATAGTTTGGGCCTGTGGATGTCTTGAAGCTTCATGGCACACATTTATGACCACAGAGCGTGCCTTTCCTTCCTAAACTCCTATTTATAGCTCAAATAACCTCAAAGTATGTTTACTCCAGATGGCTCCGTTGCCGTGCGAACGTCTGGTGACAACTTTAATGTCCTCTGACAACTTTAATGTCCTCTGCCACACGTTACAGTACATGAATTTAGAAACGGGACAACAAAAAAGCATGAATAATACAAGTAACTTAACACACTTTTCTGTTGGGAATGAAACATAACTGCTATAAATTGCATGTCGACCTGCATCAATGTAGCATTTCCGCCATGTACTATTCATGCTCCTACATAAGTAATATGGTTTGTAGTGTTTCACGCCCTGCGGTGCTCTACGTACAGGGTCTCTTCACAGGGCGTTGTGTTTGCTTGCCCTTTTACTGATAAACTTCTTTAAACAACTAGTAGATTTCACTACAGTGCACTTCAAATGATACTGTCATTGGAGGGAGAGAGAGAGAAAGAGAAAGTGGTATAGAAATAAGAAAGAGAGTGGTATAGAAAAGAGAGAGAGAAGAACAAAAGAAAGAGTGATGCCAGTGCGAGGACCCCAGCGATTAGCAGTCCCTCCCAGTGCCTGTCAGTGGTTTTGTTTATGTAACTGGTCCGCCCCGGTTGCGAAGCAGAGAGAGCTAGTGTGTGACATTAACTAATGCACTTCGGGGTGACATCCTCAAATTGAAAGGAAACCCTGTTTTCTTGTTGAGATTAATGCATTTTAAGATAAATTGATAAATAAATGCATATGTCGAGGTTGGCCCCGCCGTCGTCGGGAGCCGGAAGAGAGAGAGAGAGAGTATGAGCGAGAGACAATAAACGAGAGGAAGAGAGAGATAAATAAATAAGTAATTTGAGTCGACAGCAGATGATTAAAAATGCATTATGGGTCACGGGGAACAGAGAGGATTATGGGAGTGGGAAAGGTCAATGTGGATTAAATTAACTTCCTCTATTTCCGTAATACACATGATTATTCCCTGGTCTACGTTATCTTTATTCAATGAAGTGAGCGGCTGGGCTCTCCGTGTGAGGGCTCCTTGAGGAGAGAAACACCCTGGTGAGACACTGGGCCCCAAAACATAGATCTAGACTTAACAGACAGGTTATTATGTAGAGTAGATAACTGTCTAGAGGTCTTCACCAGAGGACAAAAGGTTGTGTTGACTGTTGTCTAGACTGAACAGACTGGCAGGTTGATGGACCATCACTAGAGGTCAAAAGGGCATGAGGACTTCAGCCTCTGTCCTCGTCTTTAAACCCTTCCTATATTGGAACCAGCGACCTTCCCGTTACTGGCACAACGCTCTAACCGCTAGGCTACCTACTGCATACCTGATTCAAACAGCTCATCCTGATCTTCAAATCAAATAACAACGTTTATTTAAAGTGTATTTTCAACACACTGGCCTGTACGAACTCAGATGTGTACACAGTGCTGTGTAGTATAGCGCCTCCTGTCTGTCGTCGTGTGGCGGAGCGGAGGGGATCCATACCTGCAGACGGAGCACTGCCTCTGCGGCTGTAGCGCGGTGAACATCACGATGACCGAGTAGTTCCGGGGTGGGGCCTTGACGAACCTCCGGAACTTATCGCCGTTCATCCGGATCACGGAACGCCGGGAGCTCCACTCCATCATCTGCTCCACCTTCTCCGCCAACATGTTCTGGAAAACCGGGAAAACCAGGGATGGAGAGAGGGATGAGAAGAGGGGAGGAAGAAGAGGGAAAGGAGGGAAGAAGGGAGGAACCATTACAACCAAGTTTTAAACTAGGTGTCAAGAGTTTTCTAGAATGATTGAGTCATTCTCTCACACGCACACACCTCAAGAGGGTATGCTATGAAACGTTGCGATGTGTGACAGCCATTGTGCAATACTACACCTCTTTCCCGCAATCTATTTTTAGAGAGAAATTCTACACGTTCAAGGGTATGCCTTTACAAAAGGGTATTGTGGCAAAAATTGAAAACGTGGAAAAACTATTTTGTGGCCTCGCTCTCATTTGAAGTTTCATTCATGTGCACTGAATACGAGCTCTGAACAGAAGCACAACACCGCTGTAACTCACAACTTAGCCTAGTGTTAAGAGTCTAGAAACTCATAGTAAAAGTTGAAAACATTGAATAACTTGTGGCATCGCTCTCGTTCTTAGTCTCATTCACTCCACTAACAACGGCCAGCAACTCAAGGCCAAACAGTGCCAAATTCACATGGGGAGTTGACAGCTGCTTATTTTTCAATAGTTCTCTTCAGAGTTACTTAGCAATAGACTTTCTGCTGTCACCATGACAACAGCCAGCCAATTGTCCTGCACCACTCACTGGATAGTTACTATGTACAATGTTGAGGGACAGTATTTTAACTGTTCAACTTGACCAGAAGACTTCCTGACAGGTATAATGGTAGGGTATTAGTGAAACATGGCAGTCCTCAGCAATTGCTCTGCAGAAGTTTGAACCAGATTGAAATCATCGACCCTAAAAATCAGACTCTGCAGATAGCCTAATACTTAACCTTCTGGTCTCTTAAGTGTGTGTGTGTCAAAGGGCGTCCATGTCACTGCCTGTCCATAATGAAACCTCAAATTATGGCATCAGTGTTGCAGAAAGACATCTAGGACTCTCTTTCCCTCTCCATACTCAGTCTCTTACCTTCTCTCTCTATCGCTCTCAACTTTCCTTCCACTCTCTTCCCCTCCTCCCACCCTCTCTCACCCTCTCTTAAATCCCCTCCCCCCTCTTTATCTCCCCCCTCCTTTACTCTCTCCCCCTCTCCTTAACTCCCCTCCCCCCTCGCTCTCCCCCTCTTTACTCTGTATCTCCCCCTCCTTCTTTACCCCCCCCTTCTTAACTCTCCCCCCCCTCTCTCCCCCTCTCCTTCTTAACTCTCCCCCCCCCCCCCTCTCTCCCCCTCTCCTTCTTAACTCCCCCCCCCCCCTCTCTCCCCCTCTCCTTCTTTAATCGGTCTCCCCACATCTCCCTCTAACCTCCCTCCTCTCTTTAACAGCAGATGAGGGCTGTCATCAACTGCAGACAACTTTTATTTATTTATTTCCTGATTTATTTGGTTTCTATTAATCCTCATCAAATGGACACGTCAAACGAGGGAGGGATCAGAGAGCGGGCGGCCAAGTCGCTGAATAATTTAACGGTTGGATTTTGTAGGAGTGCACACTTGACAAAAAGGACTGACTCTCTTAGTGGGCGTCAGGCTAAATTGAAAGATCTTTTGCTGGGAGGGTGAAAGGTTTTTTACAGGCTAGGATGTTTGATACTGTAGGGGGCAAAGACACACCCCACACCTGTCCCCCCCCACCCACACACACACACACACCCCGCACCCCCACCCCCGTCCCCCAAAGGTTGCAGACTTCTCATTCCTAGAAGTGCAGCTACTGTATGTTTTAGACAAACGTACAGAGGAAAACAACAACAAGGCCTGATAAAAGGATGTGTCCCTTCAGAAATGCAGAGACAACCCTTCCATAGAGACAACCCCTCCATAGAGACAACCCCTCCATAGAGACAACCCCTCCATAGAGACAACCCCTCCATAGAGACAACCCCTCCATAGAGACAACCCCTCCATAGAGACAACCCTTCCATAGAGACAACCCCTCAAACGACAACCCTTCCATAGAGACAACCCCTCCATAGAGACAACCCCTCCATAGAGACAACCCCTCCAGCGACAACCCTTCCATAGAGACAACCCCTCCATAGAGACAACCCCTCCATAGAGACAACCCCTCCATAGAGACAACCCCTCCATAGAGACAACCCCTCCATAGAGACAACCCCTCCATAGAGACAACCCCTCAAACGACAACCCTTCCATAGAGACAACCCCTCCATAGAGACAACCCCTCCATAGAGACAACCCCTCCATAGAGACAACCCCTCCATAGAGACAACCCCTCCATAGAGACAACCCCTCCAGCGACAACCCTTCCATAGAGACAACCCCTCCAACGACAACCCTTCCATAAACAACCCCTCCAACGACAACCCCTCCATAGAGACAACCCTTCCATAGAGACAACCCCTCCAACGACAACCCTTCCATAGAGACAACCCCTCCATAGAGACAACCCCTCCATAGAGACAACCCCTCCAGCGACAACCCCTCCAACGACAACCCCTCCAACGACAACCCTTCCATAGACAACCCCTCCAACGACAACCCCTCCAACGACAACCCTTCCATAGAGACAACCCCTCCAACGACAACCCTTCCATAGAGACAACCCCTCCATAGAGACAACCCCTCCATAGAGACAACCCCTCCATAGAGACAACCCCTCCATAGAGACAACCCTTCCATAGACAACCCCTCCAACGACAACCCCTCCATAGAGACAACCCTTCCATAGAGACAACCCCTCCAACGACAACCCTTCCATAGACAACCCCTCCAACGACAACCCCTCCATAGACAACCCCTCCAACGACAACCCCTCCAACGACAACCCCTCCAACGACAACCCCTCCAACGACAACCCCTCCAACGACAACCCCTCCAACGACAACCCCTCCATAGAGACAACCCCTCCAACGACAACCCTTCCATAGAGACAACCCCTCCAGCGACAACCCTTCCATAGACAACCCCTCCAACGACAACCCCTCCAACGACAACCCCTCCAACGACAACCCCTCCATAGAGACAACCCTTCCATAGAGACAACCCCTCCATAGAGACAACCCCTCCATAGAGACAACCCCTCCATAGAGACAACCCCTCCATAGAGACAACCCCTCCAGCGACAACCCTTCCATAGAGACAACCCCTCCAACGACAACCCCTCCAACGACAACCCCTCCAACGACAACCCCTCCATAGAGACAACCCTTCCATAGAGACAACCCCTCCAACGACAACCCTTCCATAGAGACAACCCCTCCATAGAGACAACCCCTCCATAGAGACAACCCCTACATAGAGACAACCCCTCCATAGAGACAACCCCTCCATAGAGACAACCCCTCCATAGAGACAACCCCTCCATAGAGACAACCCCTCCATAGTCACAACATGCCATTATTTGCCTGCATGGATGCGTGTCTCAGTGTGTGAGAGAGAGAGAGAGCTTGGCAGGTTCCCTCCACTGCCTCCCCCCATAGGAGGCCCTGTCAGGCCTGCTGCCAATCACACACAGCGCTAATGATGCACCGGTCATCACACACACACACAGGAGATGGAGAGAGAAAATAGTACTACAAAGACACTGAAGAGGAAATAGAGAGAGAGAGAAAATAAAGATAAAATGAGGTGGGAGAAGGAGAGAGAGAGAAAATAAAGATAAAATGAGGTGGGAGAAGGAGAGGGAGAGAGAAGAGAGAAGAGAGAAGAGAGAGACACAGAGAGAGACACAGAGAGAGACACAGAGAGAGACACAGAGAGAGACACAGAGAGAGACACAGAGAGAGACACAGAGAGAGACACACAATAAAGATAAAATGAGGTGGGAGAAGGAGGGAGGGAGAGAGAGAGAGGGAGTGAGAGACAGAGAGAGAGACAGAGAGAGAGACAGAGAGAGAGAGACAGAGAGAGAGAGAGAGACAGAGACAGAGAGAATAAAGATCCAATGAGGTGGGAGAAGGAGGGAGGGAGAGAGGGAGAGAGAGAGAGGGGAGAGAGAGAGAGGGAAAATAAAGATAAAATGAGGTGGGAGAAGGAGGGAGTGAGACACAGAGAGAGAGAGAGAGAGAGAGAGAGAGAGAGAGAGAGAGAGAGAGAGAAAATATAGATACAATGAGGTGGGAGGGAGAGAGAGACATTTTATTTTTATTTAACCTTTATTTAACTAGGCAAGTCAGTTAAGAACAAATTCTTATTTACAATGACGGCCTACCTACAGGGT
Organism: Thymallus thymallus; assembly: GCA_023634145.1. Taxonomy (NCBI): domain Eukaryota; kingdom Metazoa; phylum Chordata; class Actinopteri; order Salmoniformes; family Salmonidae; genus Thymallus; species Thymallus thymallus. The sequence continues at coordinate 2,099,700 of CM042424.1, read as the reverse complement.
CAGCCACTGGAGTGCCTTGCTCAAGGATACCTTGTCGGTTCAGGTATTCGAACCAGCAACCTTTGGGTTACTGGCCCAACGCTCTAACCAGCTAGGCTACTTGCCGCCCTAAATAAAGAAAGAATAAAGAAAGAGAGAGAGATTGGGGAGAAAACACTGCACAAACACCAGAGAAGACCAGCCGGTGTCAGCATCCTCTATCAGACTGAATCAAGTCTATTTCTCACCATGCAAGCCTTTCAATAAAACTATGTTTGGCCACAAGGGGCAGTATCTTCCACCTAAACCATCACAAGGTGATCCACCTCTCTCTCCCGCTCTCTTCCCCCTGTCTGACAGGCACTGGCTAAACAACCTTCATTCACCCCCACTTCCCCACAGCAATGTCTCTGCAGTGTGTCTCAGTTCACACACACACACACACACACACACACACACACACACACACGGTGGCTAACTAAAGCGACGTGACGGAAGACTTGACAGTTTGATCCCTTGTGAGCGCTCGCGTCACGGAGACGAAGCGCATCGCCATTTCCTCCGTCGGAAGTGTTGCCTCCCTCGCACACTCACAGAAGTATGCACGGGGGCACACACACACACACATTCTGTACTCATGGGATAGCTCTATGACTGGGTGTGAGTGGGTAGTGTAGCCTGGCAGCACTCACTGCCAAGGTACCTCATTGTCAATGCAAGCATCTGGTATCTAGGAGGCTACACTCACTGGCATTTAGCCATTTTCAATATTTGAACAGACATGTAACCATGTCGCCGATATATATAACAAACCCCATAACTAGAAAGAAATGTGGTATTTTTCCACAGACAATCACACATTCCATCCGATGAAGATCTATCTGACTAAGCACCAGACATCAGCCCATCTAATGAACATGGTCAACATAACTGACCCAAACCTCTAGATTAACACTTTACATCTAATGAACATGGTCAACATAACTGACCCACACCTCCAGATTAACATTTTACATCTAATGAACATGGTCAACATAACTGACCCACACCTCCAGATTAACACTTTACATCTAATGAACATGGTCAACATAACTGACCCACACCTCCAGATTAACACTTTACATCTAATGAACATGGTCAACATAACTGACCCACACCTCCAGATTAACACTTTACATCTAATGAACATGGTCAACATAACTGACCCACACCTCCAGATTAACACTTTACATCTAATGAACATGGTCAACATAACTGACCCACACCTCCAGATTAACACTTTACATCTAATGAACATGGTCAACATAACTGACCCACACCTCCAGATTAACACTTTACATCTAATGAACATGATCAACGTAACCAACCTACACCTCCAGATTAACACTTTACTTCGTCAACGTAACCAACCTACACCTCCAGATTAACACTTTACTTCGTCAACGTAACCAACCTACACCTCCAGATTAACACTTTACTTCGTCAACGTAACCAACCTACACCTCCTGGTAAACATTGTCTAAACCCTCTACATTGTCTCTTATAAACAACAGTTGTAGACAACAATTATAAACAACAGTTGACCATTACTGCTAACAACATGTCCTCTCTTCCATCTGGTTTGGCAACATAGGGCAGTTAGTGAATCATGGACCAGTGTGTGTTTATTAGCATATGTTCTTCTGTTCTGCTCCAGTGGCCTGTGTATTTCTGTAAGTGTGTATTTCTGTAAGTGTGTATTTCTGCCCACCTCCCTGTTGATGCTTGGTGAATGTGAAGCCCTGACTCCCCCTCACAGGTCTCAGGTCAGATGTTCCAGGCTTAGAGACTACGGTTTCTGGACTACCTGCACTGCAATGGACTGAATCTTTAGTAAACCTCTCTGGACTCAAACATTTATTATGCTGTTGAGGAAGGAGGAGAGGGCAGTGGAGATATATGAGAAGGAGTGACGAGAGAGAGAGAGAGAGAGAGAGAGAGAGAGAGAGAGAGAGAGAGAGAGAGATACTGGCAGTGGAGGTATATGAGAAGGAGTGACGAGAGAGAGAGAGAGAGAGAGAGAGAGAGAGAGAGAGAGAGAGAGAGAGAGAGAGAGAGAGAGAGAGAGATACTGGCAGTGGAGGTATATGAGAAGGAGTGACGAGAGAGAGAGAGAGAGAGAGAGAGAGAGAGAGAGAGAGATACTGGCAGTGGAGGTATATGAGAAGGAGTGACAAGAGGAGAGAGAAATAAATGTCTTCATTCCTTTGGAACTTTTGTGAGTGTAATGTTTACTGTTCATTTTTCATTGTTTATTTCACTTTTGTTTATTATCTGTTTCACTTACTTTGGCAATGTAATGTTTCCCATGGCAATAAAACCCCTTCAATTAAATTGAGAGAGAGGAGAGAGGGAGAGAGAGTGGTAGAGAGAGAGCTCATGTCTTGGCAGTAGTACTGTAGACTACTTTATCACTGACCTCAACCCAGAGTCTCAGCATTCACAGTCCACTGACACCCCGATCAGATCACAGCAAAATCACACTCTACTTAAACAGAGCTATGCTCAAATCATGAGGCATCAAAGCCAAAGGAACTTAATAGTATTTAAACATTCTATAGATGGAAGGAACGATAAATGGTTTGATGAAGAATGCAAAAACCTAAGAAAGAAATAGAGAAACCTGTCCAACCAAAAACATAGAGACCCAGAAAACCTGAGTCTACGCCTTCACTACTACTTATTGTTTTGGAACTTCTGAGTGTAATGTTTACTGTTAATTTTTATTGTTTACTATCTACTTCACTTGCTTTGGCAATGTTAACATATGTTTCCCATGTTAATAAAGCCCTTACATTGAATTGAGAGGTAGAGAGAGTGGGGAGAGGTAGAAAGAGAGGGGAGAGAAAAGAGAGGTAGAGAGGTAAAGAGAGGTAAAGAGAGGGAGGTGAGAGAGAGGGGAGAGAAAGTTAGAGAGGGTGATAGAGATATAAGAGAGAGGGGAGAGATAGAGAGAGGAGAAGTAGAGAGAGAGGGGAGAAGTAGAGAGAGAGGGGAGAAGTAGAGAGAGAGGGGAGAGAGAGAGAGAGGGGAGAGAAAGAGAGCGGTAGAGAGAGGTAGAGAGAGAGAGAGAGAGAGATAGAGGTTGAGAGTTATACTGACTCATAGGTAGCTAGTGGCTTTTCCAGAGAGGTCATATGAAAGAGAGAGAGAAAAAAAGAGGGAGAGAGAGAAAAAGAGAGTGAAGGAAAGCCAAACGGACTCACTGAAAGCCCTGACTGCATCATCCAGGACTCCTCTGGGCTCGAGTAGAATAAACAATATAATATAATCTTGGATTTCTAAACAGCAGGGAAGCCATTTTGTGTCAAACTGTGACTTGTAACTGCAAAGTGAAATGGCACCATATAGGAATATTATTAATAGTGTTCCCTAAGTCCTGGCCAAAAGTGGTTCAGTTAATATATTGTAGGGAATAGGGAGCCATTTAGGAATTGGGACAAAGCCTAGGTCAATTCAAACTATAGCCACCGTAAGGCCATCGACCTTCAAGGGTCAACGACGCCCGGGTCAAAAGTCACAAGGTCACTAAACCCTGCCACTTTCCCATCAAAATAAAACCTGAAAACCCAACACCCCTGCAGAGTTTACCTTCGCCGGTCCCGTCCCCATCGTTAGGCGTTAGCCTGGGAAAACGCGATTACAGGATGTCTAATTTGCGTTGCAGTGCTCACGACTATGAAGCGGCGGGGTAACTGACTGTAGCCAAGAGATAAGGTGGCAGAGACAAAGCAGCATGCAGTCTCAGAGCCAGTCATCTCTCTCTCATTCTACCCAGCAGCCACCTCTATAGCTGTAACCAGTGAGTCAACAGAGGGGGCGTGTCAGAGCCGTCTTGAATCAGGACCACAGGCAAAACATTGACGCTAACCGAGGGAGGGTATTTTGGGTGGGTAGGATTTGGTCACACACATCTCTCTACACACACCTACACAAAAGTTATTGATTGTGAGTACGGGTCCGAGAGCTTACACTTTAAAAGGACATAATGACAGTCAACTCGTTAGCGAGCTGACTGGGAGGAAGTGTTTGTCTGCGATGTCCTCCGTTGGTTTATGTTAATGTCACATAACTGGGAGTCCAGTTGTTGAACATGTCTGGGCATGTCTGCCTCAGGGGGACATTAGGCAGCTCTCTGTGGTCGTGTCTACACTTGACACTTAAATGCGACTTCTACTATCAGAATACGAAGATCGCAAAGATAAGACGGGTCTAGACACACATCGCACAAGTTTCTTCGGACGGGTGGATGTTGGCACTGGGGGCGGGGGTGACTTTATTTAAGAGTCAGACTCTGGGCCAATTGTGCGCCGCCCCCATAAGAGGTGGTTATTTCTAGTTACAATGAATTTTTACCCTGAGATTAATTTCAAGGCCTAAGTGGGGGTACAGTGAAGCTCCAGTAAGATCCCACTCTAGAGAGGCTATTTAACGCTCACAGAGCAACAGCAAACAAATTACACTGAGAGCAAGCACTTTCCTTCCTCTCCCTCTCATCTCTCTGTACTCTTGGGCCAACAATGACAACAGCAGTGGTTACTACAAACGGCGTGATTGAAAATGGATAGGTCAAAGAGCTGACGGCTTTGGAATTCCCTATTGAGCGGGGGGATTTTGAGAAATTGTCCAGGGATGACTCACCACAAAAGGAAATCAATCCTACTGAGCCAGACCGTTTAGAAAGCGGGGACAGAGGTTTGGAACAGAGGAAGGAGGGATGGAAAAGGAGGTTGGTCTCATGATCCCAAATTTAAATTCCCCCTTATCTGGCAGAAAGAGGTGTTAATCCTTCCTGCCCGCCCTCCCCAACCTCCCACTACCCGTTCCCAATTGTCCTAAGGGCCAAAGGTGACAACATGGTCGTTACCCTCCGTAGCAGTGTCCTGTTTACCTGGCCTGACCCTCATTTCTCAAGGCAAAGGAGAAAGTCTTGGGAAATGTGTTTGACGAATCTCTGGAGCAAGTAGACGTCAGAAACAACAACAGCAGCAAGGTGGGAGGGGAGGGGAGGGGAGGGGGGGCTGATGGACAAACAGAGAGAAAGATGGAATGACACAGAGAGACAAAACAATAATGTTTTTGTGGTTTACTCACTGGGTCGTCTGTTGTTGTGGTTTTCGATACCTGTTAGTCAACATTCTTTGAGAAGTGACAAGGGTGGACTGTTGACTATGAAGTGGGTCGAGGAATAAGCGGTCCACAAAAGCATGCGTGTCTCTCTGTGTGTCATTGTTCGATCTGCCCTTCACCACTATCCCTCCAATTTGACATTTTAGTCACTTAGCAGACACTCTTATCCTGAGCGACTTAGAGTTGCGAGTTCATACAATTTCAGACTTTTTTCGTACTGGTCCCCCGTGGGAATCGAACCCACAACCCTGGCGTTGCAAGCGCCATGCTCTACCAAATCGGAAACAAGGATGGCCGACCCTCCTCGGAAACAAGGATGGACAACGTGAAGACAGAATATCCTCTATGTGCCCTGGCTATAACACTTGACTCAGGAAAGGACAGAGCCCATGTCAGGTTGACAGGAGCTGTGGGGTGAACACCGTTCTCCAGGGAGCTACAGCCTAGGCATTCACTTGGAGAGCTAATGCAAGTGTTCAGGTCTCAGACAAGGTTACTCATAATATGAGCGTGGTTCACGAAACCGACTCCGTTACACAGGGAAGGGGTAAGAACGTCATTCTTTCAGGTCATGTACAGTATAATTACACACTGTGGCTAGGCTACTATTAACGTCTCCCTCACCTTTCACTGCTCTCTCCATCACTCTCCCTCCTCGTCCTGCTGCCATTCCATAGGCCTATTCATGCATCTGTTCTATTTCCCCTCTCTCTCCCCTCCGTTCCTGATAATCACATCTACTAGGCCTGTCTGTTCCCTCCCTGATAATCACATCTACTAGGCCTGTCTGTTCTCTCCCCTCCGTTCCTGATAATCACATCTACTAGGCCTGTCTGTTCTCCCTCCCTGATAATCACATCTACTAGGCCTGTCTGTTCTCTCCCTCCCTGATAATCACATCTACTAGGCCTGTCTGTTCTCTCCCTCCCTGATAATCACATCTACTAGGCCCGTCTGTTCTCTCCCTCCCTGATAATCACATCTACTAGGCCTGTCTGTTCTCTCCCTCCCTGATAATCACATCTACTAGGCCTGTCTGTTCTCTCCCTCCCTGATAATCACATCTACTAGGCCTGTCTGTTCTCTCCCTCCCTGATAATCACATCTACTAGGCCTGTCTGTTCCCTCATTCCCTGATCCAGTGTTTGCATTCCATTGCCCTTTCACCTCTCTCCTGTTCTTCCTCCTCCCAGGGCATCAGCTTACTATTCACCTTCCTGACAACTGCTACTTCAGTTTACCCATCTTCCAACCCCTAGGCCTCTGTGCAGTGCTCATGAGCGTGCACACGCAAACACACACTTAAGAGATATAGCTTTCCCCCAGTGCAGCTGGGTCATCACATCTCCACAGGCTGCTAGTCAGTCCGCTACGGTAGACCTGCTCCGCCTCCCTCTCCATCTCTCTCTCTCCCCATCCCTAGACTCTCCTTCCTGTGTCAACTCCCATCCATTCCTGCTCAGCCTCTCTCCACATCTCCTCTCTCTCCTTCCCCCTCTCTCTCTCCTTTCCAACCCATTTCTAAAGCAGAGAGCTCAGCAGTGGCTCAATCCCTCATTATACCCAGTCCCTTCAGAAGTCCGTGGCACGTACAGGTCATCAGAGTGGTCGTACAGTATAGACATGGCCCTTAATTAGCCCACGCTTATTACAAACGACTCACAACGTCCAATTCCGATGCTATTGGAATTTATTTTAAAAAATAATTTTAAAAAAGTGTTTTATTTGATATTGATGGAGACTGCGGTGCTGTCGGCCTACTGCCGTGCCTCAGAGATCGTTCATTTCTCTTTTGCTTAATTAAATAGGAAAAAGGAAGATGAAACTACTGGAGAATCGTGATGAAAATAAGAAATCGTATCATTTCATGGCACTTAAAACACTCTAAACCTTATCCATTGAGCTCACTATGGGTGAATATGACACACAAAATAAAAAAACGTAGCCTGTCATGTTATTTAGATGCTTCGCTTTAACTGCGAGCAATTTGATAAAAGTGCTTCCCTGTACCCTCTGGGGCATGTGAGAGAAAATAACTCTTTGATTATCTTGATGAATCTGCATTTTGTCAAGAGAGGAAGTTATCACACCCTCGTTGCTTTTCTTTCTTCCCCTATCTGGAAACATGGCACTTTGAAACAACTGGCAATCTCTAGGGCTCCGTTCAGACACAAAATGGCTCCTTGTGCCTTTTGTCTGTACGACAACCGCACGGCAACCGTACCTCTCTCTCTATAATCAATTAGCTTTGTAGTGGTGGCGGATTGGGAGTGTTCCCGCAGTGCTTGGTGTCTCTTGTTTAATGGCCCGGAGGTGGGATTTGACTATAGTTGAGATGTCCCTGGTAGACAGCACTTCTCTCCTCTCTTTTATTTCCCTCCTCCCTCGTTCTCTCCTGCGCTCTTCCATTATTGCAGGGAAAGCACATTTGCCCCGCTCTGTTTACACCCCTGTCCTCTCCATTATTGCCCGCCGCTGCAATAAAAGTCTCCCTCTGTAGCCGCCGTCCATCCTTTTATTGTGCCACGTTTATAACAAAATCAAACGCGGGAGTTGAGGTCAATAAACACGGTGGCAGCGGAGGCCAGGTTTAAGGTAACTGGCGCTGAAGGGTGGATCTGCTGCTGAGGTGGCAGGTCGATGGAGGCAATGGATGGAGGAGCTTCTTTGACGCGACATTGTAAGAGAGACCGAGTTAAATAGAGAGTTTGAGAGAGGGGTCGATAAGAGAGGGAGATGGTATTCCCACTGATACCCATGACTGTTTCTCCTATAGATATTTTACCAGCTCAACGGAACATACACTTCCACTGCTGATTCATGAGAACAAAGAATAAAGCACATTACACATGTTAAGTGGCTCATATGCTTCAAATTAGCCTTTAAGCCCCAATGGCTACTTATTCCATGTATTATTACCATTTACTTAGCAAATGCTTAATCATGTATGTAACCAATTAGAGAATGGTAGGTTGAGAATAGCGAACCTTTTAATAAAAAAGGTGTCTATCCTAGAATGACCTCAAAACTGTTTTAACTAGGGCCGGGACGATACCAGTATTGCGATACTCGTTAGTATCACGGGCAAGGAAACAAAACGTGAAGCGGATTTAACTTCTTTGGGAAAACAGCCTCAATGTTGGAAACAAACATCATTATGTTGTCATTCAAAGTCATGTTTTTTTTTACATACAGCAGGTTTTTAAAGGACCAAAGAGATTGGTCTGCTTCGTGTTTAGATTTTTGCGATGGAAAAAATGTTGCGATACTGGTATCGTCACAGCCCTTGTTTTTACTTCACGATTTAAAGATCTGCCATTTCATGGTTTCTAAAATTCGAATAGTTTGCCTAAATTTAGTTTGTGAAAAAACAATAATGTGTTGATGATCATTGTACTAAATCTAAATCGCTGTGAAATATATTTTCAATATCCAAAAAATACTGTATTTTCAGCTGGTGTACAAAACCAAAAGTAAAAGAAGCAAAAAAAACTTAAGAACTGTAAGCATATCAACAGAGCACATAGAACAGATCTACAGATTCTTAGACTTGCTTTAAATGAGAATGACAGATCTATAACTCACATTTCTATGTGAATTTGTTCAGTTCGCCCCAAAAAGTTACATATTGCGGCTTTAAAAAGACACAAAGTCACAACAAGCTTCTACAAGCGTTTAACATCACTTCTCACTGAACACACATTCTGCAGTCCTGACAAAATGAACGTTTGACCGGGTGTAGTAAAGCATTGTTTTCGAAGGCTCCACTGCTTCATAATTCGATTGGGGGAAAAAACAAAAAAGATGCAGAGAGATACAGGGCCTTGTGTTGGACCCAAGCAAGTTCCCCTCCGGCCAAACATAAGCAGGGAAGAGAAGTCGCTGTTGGCTGCAGGTTTTTACGGCCAATTAGAGAATGCAAATTAGTGGCTGTGATTTGGTCGGTGCCTCAGTGTATTAAATACAAAGCAACTCAATGTACGATATGGAAGCTATAGTCTATTGTTTCACGGCCAAGTCCATATCTACATTTCAACAGAGGAAAAGGAGACTAACGTCATTTCTCTGTCGAATAGAGACGACTTGACGAATTAATTAGTTAACAAGTGTTTTCAGGGGGCAATTAGCGAACACAAGGCCAGGAGACTAGAAGTCTAAACGTCAGGCACTACTCCACTGAAGTTGAATATTCAGTCGAGTGGAGATACATACAAAAAAGACTCTATGAAAGAATATAAAACACTTGTTTACAAAGTCGGTTCTGTTCAGTTTAAAGCATTTGGACTTAACTTATGCACTGAATGCTAATGGGGGCTGAAATGCCAACGCATTTAAACCCAAAAAAGCTAAAGCAATAAAATAAAAAACTATGCAAGTGCCGTTCATCTATTATTTTGTGGCAAAAATGTCACCGTTTACTTTTAATAGATTCATCGAACTGTTACCCGCATTTCCCCATTTATCGCTTCACCAAAGTGGCATTTAGCATTCGCTTGAACCTTTTATGCAAACTCTAATTTATCATGTTTGATTTGCATATGCCTTTGTGTGGCGCATAAAACCGCCTGTCACTCCCAGGACATGGCAGGCTGGCAGACAGGCACCTCTGGGGGAGACAGGTGATTATTAATGCAATCAGTCCAGGGAGGGGGACTCGCCTTGCCTTCCTCCCCCCTCTCTCCCTGGGGTCTGTGCCAGAGACACGTCTTCGGGATGTCGGCACTACGGTGCTGACCGCTCTGGCTCAAAAGGACAAGTCGACCGGCCGGTCGGTAACAAGGCTTGGTCTTGTTCTTCTTCTCCCTAACCTCTGCCTTCTCAAGTGCCTCCGTTAAGGGCAGCCTTAAGAACATCTCTGGCACCGGCGCAAACGGAGAGGGAGAATTAGAGATGAATAAAGCTGGGTGGAAGGAGACAGAGGGCACTGGGCTCATTCTCCTCCCCCCGTCGCTCTGCACTGCCCTGGTGTGTGAAACGGAGAGATGTTCCCCCTAATGAAGGAACGGAGAAAGGAAGGAGAATGTTTCACCCCATTGGAGGCTTGCAGAGACTTGTCCCGGTGTGTGTCTGGCGCCAGGCTGATAAGACCTCACGCCTTATCCTGCTTGGCAGACCGGGGGGGGGGGGGGGAGAATGGCACCCGCATCTTTTTCTCCCGTCGGGACCGGGAACATCTTTTCCCCCGGTGGGAGTGATGACGTCCTGTCGTTGACAACGCGCAGATGACAAGCGATCGATGATGTCGCGCGGCGGGTGGCGGTCGGAGTCGTGGGGGGGCTTCGGAATGGATGGAGGAAAAGGACGGAGGAATAGAGGGAAAGGGCAGATCAGTGGAGGGGTGGACAGGTAATGAAGGGAGGGATATAGATGGAGGTGTGGCAGGGGACTTTAAGCTCTTCATAAGCTTCAGCAGAAGCAACACGTGATAAACATGGATTAAAAAGAGTGTGAATCTACTAGAATCATACAAATAACGCATTGACATCCCTAGTTCAATCATGCAGGCCCTCGGTTTAAACAATAAGGGCTGGTTCCCGCACCAGGTCTAGAAAGCATGCTCAACAAAAAAGCTTTTTAGTCAGGGAACAGGCTTAATCTGGTTCCAGCAAATAGATTCTGCTGAATGATATTCATGGTAATATACGGAAGTGGCCAAATCATTGTTGAATCCTCAACAGGTGGCCGCATATGCCAGGGTGCCTACTCAGACCTCAAAACCAACTGAAATAACAAACCCATTTGAATCACTTCATGGCTTCTTCCACTCATCTTGGAGGAGTGTTTTTCCTCTGATTAATGGACCAGAGAATGCATTTTCTCAAGAATGTCAAGTCACACGCCATCGAGAGAGAGAGAGCGGCCCGGCCCTCCCTTCGAGTCAGAACTACTGTCGGGGAAATTAAAGGAAATGGCTGGGGTTCAAAGCATCCATCAGCAGAACGGCTGGCTGACAATGTAGTGTTATCAATTATTCAGAACCCTGGTAGGTAATGAAAGAAATCACAACAGCCCCCCTCCTCTGACAACCAATTACAGATGGTTCGCCTTTTAAGGACCAAAATAACAGCACTGTTGTGGCTTTAGTTATGGAGGGTGTGTGTGTGTACTCGTGTGCGTGTCCTTCCTCCTCTCAACCCTATTCAGAATCATTCTCCTCTTAACACGGGTGCCACTGCACGGTCTGTAATGTTGATATATCACGTAACATCCCCCTATAGCCTGGGGCACCAGCCCTTTGCTGACATGGAGAATCCTTTTCTCAGTGCTTCCAGGGCACAATACAAATCATCCCTCATCTCCGGCTCAGGCCTAAACATGGCTGCCCAGACACCTTAGCATTAGCTATTCTAATAATAACAACTGAGTCCAGTCAGAGATTGTGACTCGACAATAGAGGTTTCCATTAGGCGATCATTCCTAATTGATTACACTGAGAGCGAGAGCGAGAGGAGAGAGCGAGAGAGCGACAGACAGAGACAGAAAGAGAGAGAAAGAGAGCGAGTGAGAGAGAGAGAGAGAGAGAGAGCGCATGAGAGCGGGAGTAAAAAAATGAGTATTAGAACCTTACCAAACCTAACACTGCTTTCACAGAATTACAACAGCGTGCACACCCATCAACTCCACACGCCAGCTCCCGTGTGGCGCCCCCGCACAACGTCATCATTTTTGAGCGGGCAGACAAGGGTGCGGAGCCCGGAGATTAATACGCAGAGTCATGGTGCAGTTATAACTCCAATCATGCAGAGTCCTTTTTCTCATTATGAGAATGTATACAGATGTAGGATCTTAATTTGAGCCTGTTTGCTACAGCAGGAAAAATATCATGTGGATTATTAGTATTAGAAAAATTTGAATGTGGATTATAATACATGGAAAAAGGTTGTAGGGGTTGATACATTTTAAGTTAGGGCAAATCAGAGAGAGAGAGAGATATGAGAACGAGAGAGAGAGATATGAGAGCGAGAGAGAGTGATATGAGAGCGAGAGAGAGTGATATGAGAGCGAGAGAGAGTGATATGAGAGCGAGAGAGAGTGATATGAGAGCGAGAGAGAGTGATATGAGAGCGAGAGAGAGTGATATGAGAGCGAGAGAGAGTCATATGAGAGCGAGAGAGAGTCATATGAGAGCGAGAGAGAGTCATATGAGAGCGAGAGAGAGTCATATGAGAGCGAGAGAGAGTGATATGAGAGCGAGAGAGAGTGATATGAGAGCGAGAGAGAGTGATATGAGAGCGAGAGAGAGTGATATGAGAGCGAGAGAGCGATATGAGAGCGAGAGAGTGATATGAGAGCGAGAGAGCGATATGAGAGCGAGAGAGCGAGAGAGATATGAGAGCGAGAGAGTGATATGAGAGCGAGAGAGCGAGAGAGCAGAGAGCGAGAGAGATATGAGAGCGAGAGAGCAGAGAGCGAGAGAGGGAGAATGAGAATGATGGGAGAACGTGGGAGACCAGACCAGCGTGAAACCCAATCTCTGTCCATGCGCGTCCAACCAAATGCATGCATCGCACAGCACTGGCGGTTTCCGCTTTTAGCATTTAACTAACTCCATCAAACACCCAGTAGGCGCACCACTCAAAGGAACCATAGACTCAGCATGGACAAGGCTTCAACCAATACGGCTCAAAGAGGAGAAAAGGGTCTTCTCACTACCTCATCGTGTCCCAAATGGCACCCTATTCCCTACATAGTGCACTACTTCTGACCACAGCCCTACTGGTAATGGGACACAGACCCCTCACTCCCTGACTGTTCAGTGGGTAATGTCTATCTGCTAATAGGAGAAATCACAGTTAGTGCGTAGGTGTGTTGGACTCAAGTTGACACATTGTTCTAGTTCTTCCACAGCAATAATCTTAACCCTCTTTCAGACTCTTCAAAGTGTCAAACCAGGGCTGAGTCCCTGGGGAGACGGACTCAAGTTGGCTGTATTGTTCTGACTAGCAGAACAGCATGGCTCTCAAATAACAATCGTGTTTTTCTCAAGACGCTTTCTATTCATACGTGGAGCGATGAAGAGATGGGCCTATACTCCCCACGTTTTTATAATTGACAACACACAATAATCATTCAGAACACCCCACCTAAAAGAATCAGTACAGCAAAGGCTGCTTACATAATGCATCTAAGTCTACATACAGGATGTATAGGGAGCACATTTTTGTTTTAGCTCAGCACCAACATACCTAAACTAATCAATAATCAAGCCCTTGATAAGGCATTGTGGATCAGTATTGCTCCTGGGCTGGGACTAGGGTTGCAAAGCTACCGGTAATTTACCAGAGTTACCAGAATCTTCAGTAATTAGCAGGTAATCTATGGTAACTGTGGTCATATATACTTGAATAACTTTTTTATTTTTGTAATTTTTTTGTCCATGAGTTTCTAGTGGACAGACCATATGGTCTATGAGAAAATAGATTAAGCTAATTAATGAAAAAAGCTATAAATCAACAATGACATTATTTAAAATTAACTCTGCATCTCTTCCAAGTATTGAATTTATCACAACTGCCACCAGTTTAGCTCATATTAAACACCAATGGTATTCACTAAGTTCATGGTATATATTTAGAACAATGTTTTACAGCTTTGTCATTCTATTGGATTATTTTACATGGACAAGGCCACTCAGAGGGCCAGAGATAATTAAAGACACCTGTGATAATCTGAACTACAGAAAAAGACCAATAGATGTCATCTGTTCAAATTCCCCCAAAATTGAAAGTCACCAAATTTCTGGTAAACATCAAAAGTGTCCCGTAATATATACTCTCTTTGCAACCCTAGCTGGGACAAAAAAAGTGGAGCCTGGTGCAACCCTATAGGATTGAAAAGCACTGCTATAGGGCAGATAAAGTTGCTCTGGGGCAAAAGAAAAACAAGTGAGAGGCACAAAAACAGTGGTGCTGTGCTTTATCCCAATCCCCAGTTGGCCCCGGGGAGCCAAAACTGCTTACAGTGTCCTTTCAGTCCCCATTTCCATTTGTCAGACATAAAATGGGGGGAAAAAAGTCTCATACTTAGTTTCTGTGATGAACAGTGTACCATCGAATGGACATAAATATCCCTCACTGTGACTTTTTCCCCTCCTTTGGTTCATTCTAATACCAACACCCCCCCCCCCCCCCCCCCCCCCGCCCACCCCAGGGAGAAGTGAAACCTGGGCTTCAACAAAAATATTAAAGACTTTTGAGACAATACTGCGGCCCTCAGCGCTCTGGGGTCTCGCGCCGACACTCGCAGGGGCGATTTGGAGAGTGGGCTGTGATGCCGGCGGGGAGAGCTAGCAGAATACTAAGTTGCTGCTTCAACGCTTTACCCCATTTCAGCTCAATAAGATCTTCCGCCGCCTGAGGGAGGTCACAGAAAAATTATATTTTCTCACAGGCCGACAAGGTGCCATTTCTCCCTGCTAGTCCCCAACGTGCAGCTAGCGAACTAGCAGGGCCACCTGTCCGCCACCCTGTATTAACACAGCAGAGAGAAATGAAGGGAGACTAGCTAGCAAAGAAGGAAGGGGTGGCATGTACAGCTGTCGTAGAAGCAAAAGGGTACTAGGGGAGTTTTATACCGATACAGGCCAAGGTGTATCAATGGAGAAACCCACTGGCCAGGGAAGTATTTATTGAGAGAGACAAACTCTGCCACTATGGCTTGCAGATTGAAAATATTTTAGCATAGGCCTATGTTATCGAAAATTGCCTAGTGCCGGATCCATTTGTGCCCTTGCCAATCCATTACTGTCATTGTCAAACCAAACATGACAATGAGTGACAAGACATTGGCATGATAGCACAAACAGACAGACAGACTGGAATTCAGGCTAGCAAACAGACTGTTGTGAGTTCAAATGTAGCTTGAATTCTAATTAACATTAATTATCAATAGGTAGTGCTAAGCGATTATCCAACATTTCTTTTTTTTCTGGTTATTAAACAACTAATTGACCTACATCGGTTCAATTACTTTATTTCAATTCAATTTCGGGGGGGGGGGGGGGTCCAACGCGCTGTTTCTCTAGTGAGAAATCAAATAATTCGCGAGAGCAATCAAATCAAGAAATATGTGGGAGGCTAGGCTGAACGGAGTTCTAGTTTGTTCATCCTTGTTCTGTGGATACACGTGCTAATTAACTGCAACGACCATCTTTTTTTTTTTTTTCACAGGAAGAGGGGAAGCGTGAGGTTTCACTCTCGCAAACATTTTTGCTAAATAAGCCCAATGTTAGGGCGGAGACATGAGCATCTCGTCATTGATGGACACACTTTTACGCCTGCTACGTTAGATGTACACAGACCACGATATAGTAATGTACACAACGACCAGAGAGACAGTATGCCTTATCTACTTTGAAGAACTAGTAAAATGCTCATCAGACAGCTCTGCAGCATACTTAGGCAGGCTAGCCTAGCTAAATAGGATGACTAAAGACAGTACAGTATGGGGGCCTGATAACTAGGATAAATAGGATGACTAAAGACAGTACAGTATGGGGGCCTGATAACTAGGATAAATAGGATGACTAAAGACAGTACAGTATGGGGGCCTGATAACTAGGATAAATAGGATGACTAAAGACAGTACAGTATGGGGGCCTGATAACTAGGATAAATAGGATGACTAAAGACAGTACAGTATGGGGGCTAGATAACTAGGATAAATAGGATGACTAAAGACAGTACAGTATGGGGGCTAGATAACTAGGATAAATAGGATGACTAAAGACAGTACAGTATGGGGGCTAGATAACTAGGATAAATAGGATGACTAAAGACAGTACAGTATGGGGGCCTGATAACTAGGATAAATAGGATGACTAAAGACAGTACAGTATGGGGGCCTGATAACTAGGATAAATAGGATGACTAAAGACAGTACAGTATGGGGGCCTGATAACTAGGATAAATAGGATGACTAAAGACAGTACAGTATGGGGGCCTGATAACTAGGATAAATAGGATGACTAAAGACAGTACAGTATGGGGGCCTGATAACTAGGATAAATAGGATGACTAAAGACAGTACAGTATGGGGGCTAGATAACTAGGATAAATAGGATGACTAAAGACAGTACAGTATGGGGGCTAGATAACTAGGATAAATAGGATGACTAAAGACAGTACAGTATGGGGGCCTGATAACTAGGATAAATAGGATGACTAAAGACAGTACAGTATGGGGGCTAGATAACTAGGATAAATAGGATGACTAAAGACAGTACAGTATGGGGGCTAGATAACTAGGATAAATAGGATGACTAAAGACAGTACAGTATGGGGGCTAGATAACTAGGATAAATAGGATGACTAAAGACAGTACAGTATGGGGGCTAGATAACTAGGATAAATAGGATGACTAAAGACAGTACAGTATGGGGGCCTGATAACTAGGATAAATAGGATGACTAAAGACAGTACAGTATGGGGGCTAGATAACTAGGATAAATAGGATGACTAAAGACAGTACAGTATGGGGGCTAGATAACTAGGATAAATAGGATGACTAAAGACAGTACAGTATGGGGGCTAGATAACTAGGATAAATAGGATGACTAAAGACAGTACAGTATGGGGGCCTGATAACTAGGATAAATAGGATGACTAAAGACAGTACAGTATGGGGGCCTGATAACTAGGATAAATAGGATGACTAAAGACAGTACAGTATGGGGGCCTGATAACTAGGATAAATAGGATGACTAAAGACAGTACAGTATGGGGGCCTGATAACTAGGATAAATAGGATGACTAAAGACAGTACAGTATGGGGGCTAGATAACTAGGATAAATAGGATGACTAAAGACAGTACAGTATGGGGGCCTGATAACTAGGATAAATAGGATGACTAAAGACAGTACAGTATGGGGGCTAGATAACTAGGATAAATAGGATGACTAAAGACAGTACAGTATGGGGGCTAGATAACTAGGATAAATAGGATGACTAAAGACAGTACAGTATGGGGGCTAGATAACTAGGATAAATAGGATGACTAAAGACAGTACAGTATGGGGGCTAGATAACTAGGATAAATAGGATGACTAAAGACAGTACAGTATGGGGGCTAGATAACTAGGATAAATAGGATGACTAAAGACAGTACAGTATGGGGGCTAGATAACTAGGATAAATAGGATGACTAAAGACAGTACAGTATGGGGGCCTGATAACTAGGATAAATAGGATGACTAAAGACAGTACAGTATGGGGGCCTGATAACTAGGATAAATAGGATGACTAAAGACAGTACAGTATGGGGGCCTGATAACTAGGATAAATAGGATGACTAAAGACAGTACAGTATGGGGGCCTGATAACTAGGATAAATAGGATGACTAAAGACAGTACAGTATGGGGGCTAGATAACTAGGATAAATAGGATGACTAAAGACAGTACAGTATGGGGGCCTGATAACTAGGATAAATAGGATGACTAAAGACAGTACAGTATGGGGGCTAGATAACTAGGATAAATAGGATGACTAAAGACAGTACAGTATGGGGGCCTGATAACTAGGATAAATAGGATGACTAAAGACAGTACAGTATGGGGGCTAGATAACTAGGATAAATAGGATGACTAAAGACAGTACAGTATGGGGGCCTGATAACTAGGATAAATAGGATGACTAAAGACAGTACAGTATGGGGGCCTGATAACTAGGATAAATAGGATGACTAAAGACAGTACAGTATGGGGGCCTGATAACTAGGATAAATAGGATGACTAAAGACAGTACAGTATGGGGGCTAGATAACTAGGATAAATAGGATGACTAAAGACAGTACAGTATGGGGGCCTGATAACTAGGATAAATAGGATGACTAAAGACAGTACAGTATGGGGGCCTGATAACTAGGATAAATAGGATGACTAAAGACAGTACAGTATGGGGGCTAGATAACTAGGATAAATAGGATGACTAAAGACAGTACAGTATGGGGGCCTGATAACTAGGATAAATAGGATGACTAAAGACAGTACAGTATGGGGGCTAGATAACTAGGATAAATAGGATGACTAAAGACAGTACAGTATGGGGGCCTGATAACTAGGATAAATAGGATGACTAAAGACAGTACAGTATGGGGGCCTGATAACTAGGATAAATAGGATGACTAAAGACAGTACAGTATGGGGGCTAGATAACTAGGATAAATAGGATGACTAAAGACAGTACAGTATGGGGGCCTGATAACATTAGATGGTCTGGCTGACTGGCTGTTAATGCCTGACCAGAGACGATGACTTTAAGAGATGAAAAATAATTAGTCATATAAATATTTTACTATTTCATAGTAATTTCCTATATTTATATTGACGCAGACAATGGAATATTTTCAATGTTTGAGAAATTGAATGTTCACTATTTTTGGCTTTGGGATTTCTATTAAAAAAGCTCTAAAATTAATTTTAATGTCATTATTTCCTAATGCATTTCATGTTCAGAACTGTGAGGCTTATGGATTTAGCGGGCTAATTAAGGAACTACTTTTCTGATACACACAAAGTAACATTGGTCTTTGTTACATTTGATTGGGATATTCTAGTTTATGGATATATGTGAATGAACGCCTGCAAGGTTACACATATAATAATTAAATAGGCCGATATATAGTATACTATGTTAACTGCATATGTAATGGTTTGAAAATGCCTAATTCACACCATCATTAGTATTGGACCAATTCAGCTATGTCCCTCTGCGTTCCGTTCTGTTTGCTTCCGTTTATGAAACCTTTTGAAACAGAATCGGCGTAATGAATACAACCCTGCCGTGTTTTGATGACGTAGCCCATCAAAATCAAAATAGCCTATCAGAATATAATCCGTGGCTAATAAAAAAATGTATACGTTTTGTTAAAACAATACACTATCGACTGCGCCTGTATTATTATTTCGTATTTATCCGTTATTGTGAAAAGATGGAAAACGCGCTGCGAAAAATGAAAACATTTAGCGTCGTTTGGGACAACGGCCTCGGTATGTAATCTAGGCTCCAGCGTTATTAAAGAGACGGCGAAGGTAGGGTCTGTGCTATCCGGAATCCTTGGGACGTCCCTACTCCACTGAAGTTTAATTTCATGGTAAGGGTTTAGGGTAGAGACGTTCCAATGATTCAGGATAACACTGGCCGTAAAGGTATCCTGTCGCTCTGCTGCACCTTGGTCCAAAATACGCGGAATTTTCATACTGTTATGCTTTTGAAACGTGTTTAAATAGAAACGTCGTTACCTCTTTCTTCTTCTGGCTTCCCCCCGAATGCAGACATAGCAGCAGGATCAGCAACAGATATGCAACCGGCAGGTTGAAAGGGAATCCCGAGGATACAGACGCCATGTTGGAAGATGCTCTTGATGCGCTACACGTCTCTCTCGAATGTGATTGGCTACTGTTTCTGAGAACGCGTCTTATGGATGTTGCAGTCCATAAATAGAGCTCGCCCGCTTGTAGTCCTAAAACCGAAAAATAAATACCTCTGTTTCGTTCACCCATTCCTATGGGGAAAATGAATGAGAACGAATAGGGTTTTGGGATGAATTCCGAAAATAAAGTCTGAGGATAACACAGGCTTTGGAGATCTTATACGTTTTGTTCTATGAGATAACATCAGTCAGTTAACATGACCTTTATTAATTATGAAGCCTTTATATGCTATAT
Organism: Thymallus thymallus; assembly: GCA_023634145.1. Taxonomy (NCBI): domain Eukaryota; kingdom Metazoa; phylum Chordata; class Actinopteri; order Salmoniformes; family Salmonidae; genus Thymallus; species Thymallus thymallus. The sequence continues at coordinate 2,079,887 of CM042424.1, read as the reverse complement.
GTGTTTTATCAGATTACATAAATGCTTAAAATGTCACTAAAATGTACGTTAGCTGATGAATATGATCTCATAGAACAAAATATATAAGATCTAAGCCTATGCTTACCACACAGACCTTATTCCAAATCATATTAAATCAAATTGTTATAGATAGATAGATAGATAGATAGATAGGTACTTTATTGATCCCCCGGGGGGGAAATTTCATAAAACAACGGGACAACGGGAGCTGCTTAAAAGGCGACCACTCAGGGCGGCGCCAACTGTTATTTGTCACATGCACCGAATACAACAGGTGTAGACCTTACCGTCAATCGCTTACTTACAAGCCCTTAACCAACATGCAGTTACTAAGTAAAAAATATAAAAAGTAACACAATAAAATAACAATAACAAGGCTATACAGTATACAGGGGGTACCGGTACCGAGTCAATGTGTGGGGGTACATGTTAGTCAAGGTAATTGGGGGGACCCATGGCAAATCTTTTCAGTCTCCTGAGGGGGAAAAGGTGTTGTCGTGCCCTCTTCACGACTGTCTTGGTGTGTTTGGACCATGATAGTTTGTTGGTGATGTGGACACCAACTTGAAACTCTCGACCCGCTCCACTACAGCCCTGTCGATGTGAATGGGGGGGTGTTCGACCCTCCTTTTCCTGTAGTCCACGATCAGCTCCTTATTTTCTGCGTTCATCCAAAAACCCTACAATAACTCCATTAATTTTCCCATAGGCTTTGTCCAATGAACCATGGCGGAGTTAGCGCCTACAAAAAGACGCCATTACTACAGTATTTATCTCTATAAAGCTCATGCATTGATGGAATATATGGAACGTGTGTTTCTAGAAAACCCTGGCTGATTAAATTATCTAGAGCTACCAATAAGATAAGAAATTCAACAGAGACGGACCTACAAGCATGCTGTGTGCGACAATGAAAGTCCACTCTATGACATTGAAGTCAGATAGAATTACAGATGTTACTAACTTGAGCCTAACTGATTGGCCTGCTTATGTGCTCATTTAGGGCGTGTTCCACAGCTAAGGCGAGGCGACACAACAACCAACCAGATTGCTATAACATATGATGTGGTTAGCTGATAAGTAAAAATAAAAAAACACTATCCAGAAGTTGTAAAATCTATCAAGCAGATCTTGCAACACCTGGATAGGTATTTTAGGTATCAGCTAATCACATTATCAGTATAGCAATCTGTCAGTCCATGACAAAGTCGATGATGTGGCACGTAACCATTGGTTGATGCATAGCAGTGGAACGCGACAATACACAACACATTAAGGGGGCGTTCCTCTGCCCAGGCGTTGGTGACGCCTGCCTGATCTTACACAGCTAACCACATCATATGTTTTAGCAATTTGTCAGTAGATAGAGATAGATAGATAGATAGATAGATAGATAGATAGATAGATAGATAGATAGATAGATAGATAGATAGATAGATAGATAGATAGATAGATAGATAGATAGATAGATAGATAGATAGATAGATAGATAGATAGATAGATAGATAGATAGATAGATAGATAGATAGATAGATAGATAGATAGATAGATAGATAGGTACTTTATTTGATCCCCCGGGGGGGAAATTTCATTGTCAAGCAGCTACAACAAAACACAGGGCAGGTGCAAAATGCCACAACGAAAGAACACAAAAGACAGATACACGGTACATGATACATAGAGTCGATGACATGGCACTCAACCATTGGTTGATGCATGCAACGTCTGAGCTTGGGAACACAACCATAATGTGGTTAGCTGTTAAAATACCTATTCAGTGATCAGAGCCTATTAGAGGAGCTAAATGCTTTCTATGCTTGCTTCGAGGTAAGCAACACTGAACCATGCATGAAAGCCCCAGCAGTTCCGGATAACTGTGTGATCTCGCTCTCCGTAGCCGATGTGAGTAGGATCTTTAAACAGGTTAACATTCACAAGGCCACGGGGCCAGACAGATTACCAGGACATGCACTCTGAGCATGCACTGCTGACCAGCTGGCAGGTGTCTTCCCTAATCCAGTCAATAATACCTACATGTTTCAAGCAGATCACCATAGTCCCTGTGCCCAAGAACGCCTACATAACCTGTCTAAATGACTATCACCTTGTAGCACTCACATCTGTAGCCATTAAATGCTTTGAAAGGCTGGTCATGAACCACATCAACACCATCGTCCCAGACACCGTGGACCCACTCCAATTCGCATACTCTAATTTACATACTGCCAGATCCACAGATTATGCAATCTCTATTGCCCCTCAGGCCCCCTTGACAGAACACCTACCTCTGAAATAAAGTACCTATCTATCTATCTATCTATCTATCTATCTATCTATCTATCTATCTATCTATCTATCTATCTATCTATCTATCTATCTATCTATCTATCTATCTATCTATCTATCTATCTATCTATCTATCTATCTATCTATCTATCTATCTATCTATCTATCTATCAACTGGATCTGATCAGCGACGACGATGAGATCGCAGAGGGTAATGCATACGGCCCAGTACATCACTGGGGCCGAGGCTCCCTGCCATCCAGGACCTCTATACCAGGCAGTGTAAAAATGGTCAAAGACTCCAGACACCTGCATAATGGACTGTTCTCTCTGCTACCGCACAGCAAGCGGTACTGATGCACCAAGTCTGGAACCAACAGGACCCTGAACAGCTTCTACCCCCAAGCCATAAGACTACTAAATAGTTAACCAAATAGCTACCTGGACTGTCTGCATTGACCCTTTTAGCAGTAACTCTTTAGGCTCATCACATACACTGCTGCTACTGTTTATTATCTATCATGTTGCCTAGTCACTTCATCCTTATCTATATGTACATATCAGTTACCTTGTACCCCTGCACATCCACTCGGTACTGGTACCCAGCCTATATAGCCAAGTTATTGTTACTCATTTTGTATTTATTCCTTGTGTTATTATTTTTTCTATATTTTTCTTTCTGCATTGTTGGGAAGGGCCCGTAAGAAAGCATTTAACTGTTAGTCTACACCTGTTCTTTACGAAGCATGTGACAAATAAAAGTTGATTTGAGTTGAGAAGAGAGACAGAGTTAGAGACGAAGCGAGAGGTTCGCTCGTGGCGTTTCATAGGGAATCGCCACTTCAAAAGTAGTCTGCATGTCGAAGTATTTTTAACATTTATTTTACCCAGTAGCGGATTTATATACGGGCGACATGGGCAGCCGCCCAGGGCGGCATCTTGTATAGGGTGGCACGTTGCGCCCCGGGTGTGGGCGCGGGCGCTGAAGGGGGGGTTCGCCTAGGGCGCCATACAAGCTAGAACCGCTATTCATTTTACCATCCAAATAATTGCAGTGACATTGATAACGACATATAGCCTACAGACACTAACTATCCACCATTCATTCGGTTACTATGCCCTCTACAAAGTGGAAATATTTTCTAGTAGCTGTTCCACTGTCTACCGATGGAGAACCTTGCTGAATTGAGCATACTGTATTCCAGAAGGCGACACTGACTCAGATCACAAGGAATCTGCTGGATAATGGGGAGAAAGATGGGGGATGAATGGATGACTGGACGAAACATATTAACATAGAGTAAAAACAGCTTACTCTTCTAGAGATATATGCTAAACCTGAAATATTATGTTCCCGGTTTGGTAAGGTAATAAAAACGATTTATTAACGAACTAACTTGTATTGCATCCCGAAGGCTATAATCCCATTAAATAAAACAAGCTCCACATCCTTTCCAGTGATGGCAACAACAGCATTATCAAATAGTTAGATACATGCATGCATTAAAGTCAGTGCGCCGTGAAAGAGACTGTACATTTAACGCTATTGTTAAAACGCAATTCGTGCACGCTTTAATGGTCGGGGAGCGACGTAAACATGCAAACAAACTGTCTGGCGCGCGCAGAGTTTCAATTGACCCTTTCAATAATGTCACCGTGGTTTGGTTATTGTATTGTCTCTCCGTGATGACATTTGGAATAAAGATCTATCCTACTACAGTGTCTTTATTGAGTGTTTCCTCACGAAACCCAGACAACAAATAACATGATTTTGTGGATTTGTTTCAATGTAATCCATAAAAGGAAGGATTGTTAACATACTGTATATTTGACAATTGTATCTAAAAGCATAATTGAGAAATTCTTTATTTAAATACTTTTTTTCTGGCATATTTATTACATTTTGGCCTTATCCAGGCCTCCTTTAAAACTCCATAGTGTTTCATCTGTATAATATAAATATTATTTAGTTTTTAATAACTTTAACATAAATGTAGCCTAATAATTGGGCAGTGCTCTCTCTCTCTCGCTCTCTCTGTCACACACACAGACAGACACACACACACAGTCGAAGGATTTATATAACATTACTGTGCATCTCATTACTTTGAGCCATCTGAGAAAATCATGACAAGATTTGTGGTACAGCGGGTTGATGCATGAACCCCATTTATCTAAGACACATCACCTAGCTACTTCATTACTAACACACACACACACACACACACACACACACACACACACACACATCACACGCGCACAGACACACGCACACACAGCAAGGATGCTAAACATGCCACATCAAGTCCCTTAACCAGACGGCTGTATAAACTTGCGTCCCAGACTGGAAGGAGCTCGAGATGAGCTGACGTCACTTTAGCTCGAGCTGCCACAGTGTGCTTATTCGAGGTCATGTTCTCTAATAAAATCCGGTCCCGTAAAATGATTAATTGCAGCGTGGCACAGAGTTAGCCGTGTATTCATTAAGATGATAACATATCCAGTGACTATATGCTGTGCCTCTATTCTATTCTATTCTGGGGATGTGGACACCCTTGATAAATCTTCCTCTTCATAAGGCTTGTCTCGGTATGCTAATGACTTGTCTGGAATGAACACTAAATGGATTGTGATAACAAAGCTACGCTTTGCAGCGTGCTCTGCTCATGTCTATTCCCACTGGGCACAGACGTCAAATCAACGTCTATTCCACGTTTGTTCAACGTGATTTCATTGAAACTGACGTGGAAACAACGTTGATTCAACCAGAGTGCCCAGTGGATTATGTCATCAGTTGTGCTATAGCCATACTAGCTGAATGATGTTATGTGTTAGTGTGTGTTTATAATTAAAGTATTACATATCAACAAACCAGATAACTGTAATGAGAAACATCTCTCTCACACACACACACACACACACACACACACACACATTAAAACTTAAACAGCACTGCGGTTCAGCAGTGATGTATGCGCCCAGGAAGCCCGCTGATGGTCTTCTACACACTCCTTGGAAGCTTTAGGACCCCAGGGGAAGGCTGACAAACAGGGCTGCGGGGGAGACAGTTTGCTGTTTGAGAGAGATTAAAACTAATGCACGGCGACGGGAAAGAAACTGCGCCGACAGAGAAACTCGCCCTGCACTCAACATTTTCCTTCCCTGGGAGAACAGATACGTATCTCTATCACTCTTTCTCGCCCCCTCCCTCCACCCTCTCTCACACTTTCTAAGATACAGCGTCTGAATTCAGATGCGGTGCACTTCCAAGGCAGCATCAGCATCACCACAGCGACTCTTGACACGGATTGTGTATATCGTAAGAGCGCCTTTTGTTCCTCGGCTGTTTTCGATTCATCTAGTTGATTAGAACCGCCCCACACTCCCCAAATCACCCCAATACATCAGTCGTCGGAATAGCTCCCTCCCTCCAGCTCTCCCCCTTGGCTTCCCCTTTCTTCAAACCGAACTGAATTTCTGTGTATTTGCCGCATGAGGACGTACAAGGATTGGAACTCAGTTGCTGGGGTTGCAGCAATTCACCCTGCCGCTTGCTCCGCACTGGAGACATGAATCTACCATAACGGAATTCGCGTTCCCTTTGAAAATCGGATAAATCAAAACTGTTTGTTTGCCGCCTCATGGGGGTTAACTTTTGTGTCTGGTGGTCAATAACTGTCGTCAAGTGAGTAGCTGTTATCGTCATCGCTTCAATTCCAAACTGGAGAAGTCGTGATCAACGGGAATGAAATTGAGAAAATCGTCCGCGGGTTGGAGGACGGGGCTGAGTTTAGGTCGGGAACTACGAGTCTAGATATTTCCAACTTTGTGCGCAAGACTTTCTCTTTCTATATGGACCGATCAACATCACTGGATATCGAGGCTCTGAAGGTAGGTAGACTACGTGCACCCGGCGATAGGTGCCGTGGTGCTCGACGCTTGTTACACCATCCAGTGCCGTTGTGTGGTGGAGTGTCAGATTTGTGCGTGGGGTGCATCTCAATATCAGAGTTGTTGCAGCCATGGTATTCTCTCTCAGCTGTGTGATACATTACATTGATCACATTGAGGTTGAAACATCTCGAACGTGTTGGGAGTTGCTCTGTTTTGGGGGGAATATGCAAAATGAGCCCCCTCCTCTCTCTCTCTCTCTCTGTCTCTCTCACTCTCTCTCACCACCTGCGTCCCCTCATGTTCAGTGTTGCAATCAGGGGCGCCGCCAGGGATTTTGGGCCCCATGAAAATATATCACATTGGGCCCCACCACTACAGGCCACACCAACCCTGCGCAATTGCTTTAACCACACACCTCCAGAACCCAATCGACCCATTCAAAGCTTTAAATAACTCTCTTGTAGTACAATATTTACAGTACGATATTTACTGACTGTGAGCTGTGAAAATATAACACTGTGCAGACATGCATGCAACATTCTGCATACAGTGGAATTCACTATTTGATGCAAGACTGATAACCTCTATAAGAAATGTGCTAAAGGCCATCTTCTACAGTCTAAATGTAATTTTAATGGTAAAATTATTGAATGGAAAATTATCTTAACATTAATGAATAACTTAAAATAAATATCACTTAAATAAACATTAACCTCTTCAATTAAAATAAATTAACATGATCATCTATAGAACTTTCTTTAAAAAATAAATAATAAAAAGAAACCGTTAGTTTTATTAGTACATTGTAAATAAAATATTATATTAATTATGATAGGTTCATAATTTCATATTGAAAAACATTGACCTAATGTTCTAAGGTTAGGAATCGTCCTAACCTTCCCCCCCATACGGCTCCCCTGGTTACAATAATATTATATAATCTGGGGAGAGATCCCTCCTGCTCATCGTCTTTATATATATATATAGGTGCCATATATTAGTCTGCGATGCAACACAGACTGCGTGCTATCAACATGTCCATGTTATGAAGGACAAGTGTGCTGTTGGATTTGAAATGGTGTGTATGAGAACATATGGACTAAATGGTGCCACATTTCAGGCCGATTTGTAAACATATGTGTCCAGTACAGTCTCTAAGGCTGCGTTTACACAAGCAGCCCAATTCTTTTGCCCAATGATTGGTGTTTTGACCAATCAGATAAGCTTTTGCCCATAATTGGGCAAAATATCAGAATTGGGATGCCTGTGTTAACGCAACTTTAGCGACCCAGCACGTACTGTGATCACACTGAAATGTAACCTAGCCGCTGCGTGCACACATAATCCCAGCCGCCGTTCGGAGGCCATTGGGTAGGACATCGATCTGCGGCTGAAAAGAGACGGGGGACTATTTTGACGACCTATTTAAATCAGGGAGCTCTTCCCAGACTCAGGTCGTACAACTGTCTGGTGATTGGTTTCATTGATCAAACCGACGAATGCACAGATCAGACAATCAACGGAAATTAATAAATTGTGGCTGGTTGTTGACGTTTAGATGATGCGTTAATATTCCACAGTAGTTAGCGCAGGTGTGCGTAATTGTCCCTGACCAGTCCCATATGTTAGGCTAATGATTGCAATCATTCTGACTGTTATGTACTTTTCCCGATCATTAATAAAGTTGCTGATTGGAAGTTGACATGTATTGGTTTGTTTGAGTTTTTAAGCCTTGAATTAGTATTGGTTGAATTTACAGGATAAGATTGTGCATACATGCACCAAATGTTCCCACTATATATATAGTTAGAGATCTGGAAAATAGTTAAAAAACCAAGCCCTTAATGGCAAATCGTTAATGTGCACTTTAAAATAGTCCCATGTGATAATAAGCAATGAAATGTTTTTGTTTGGCAAAAAAGAGGATCTGGCCAATGATGACACGCTGGCCTGGGTTTGTGTGGCAGTACCCTTTCGCCAACATCCCCTGTGCCCACAGCCCAGAGTTTCCCAGACTTGGTCCTCTGTCCGAAGGCTTGGCACATTTTGTTTTTTGCCCTAGCACTACACAGCTGATTCAAATGATCATAAATCTTTGATAATTTGAATCAGTTGTGTAAAAAAAAACTAAACGTGCACCCCTTGGGGTCCAGAGGACCGAGTTTGGGAAACCCTGCCACAGACTGTCACAGTTGGCAAGGATATTATAGTTAAAGATCTGCACAAACAGAACACTCAATAGAGGAAATCCACTTATGTTGGCAAACTGAGCCTTGGTTTGGCTAACTAGTTATTCTGTCCATCCCTCTCTTAATCTGTCCATCCTTCTCTTAATCTGTCCATTCCTCTCTTAATCTGTCCATCCCTCTCTTAATTTGTCCATCCCTCTCTTAATCTGTCCATCCCTCTCTTAATTTGTCCATGCCTCTCTTAACCTTTCCATCCCTCTCTTAACTTCTCCATTCCTCTCTTAACCTTTCCATCCCTCTCTTAATCTGTCCATCCTTCTCTTAATCTGTCCATCCTTCTCTTAATCTGTCCATTCCTCTCTTAATCTGTCCATCCCTCTCTTAATTTGTCCATCCCTCTCTTAATCTGTCCATCCCTCTCTTAACTTCTCCATCCCTCTCTTAACCTTTCCATCCTTCTCTTAATTTGTCCATCCCTCTCTTAACCTCTCCATCCCTCTCTTAACCTTTCCATCCCTCTCTTAATCTGTCCATCCTTCTCTTAATCTGTCCATCCCTCTCTTAATTTGTCCATCCCTCTCTTAACCTCTCCATCCCTCTCTTAACCTTTCCATCCCTCTCTTAATTTGTCCATCCCTCTCTTAATCTGTCCATCCCTCTCTTAATCTGTCCATCCCTCTCTTCTTCCCTGGAAAGATAAGTCTGCCATAAACCTGCGTCCCAAATGGCTCCCTATTCCCTTCATGCCACTATATAGGGTATAATTTGAGACGCACACTAACCGTGGGTTGTTTTCTAGAGTAGTGGTCCCTAAACTTGAGTGCTCGGTGATCTGCCTATTGTCGTATTTTTGTGACCCACCAATTCAATGAAATGTGTTTTTCTAGCCACAACCCAACGGCGTTGAGCTTGCCTATGACCATTTGAAAACACTCAATCTTGGACCCTGTATTCCCAAAGCGTCTCAAAGTAGAGTCACTGATCTAGTATCAGGTCCACCCCTGTCTATTTAGTATAATCCAAAAGGCTAAACTGATCCTGGAACAGCACCATACTCTGAGATGCGTTGTAAGTAAGGCCCCAGCGGGCCTGATATTGATTCTAAGCTGTATTCCATTATCAGTTAGATTTATTAGGCCGTAGCACACACTAGGCCCGGCGCAGTCAGAACATTAGAACATTATTGAATTAGCGTTAGCGTGTGTAATTAACGTGTCATGGGCTATTGTTTGGACGGAAGTGGCATACGCAGTAATTGAACCCGAGGGAGGGGCAAAAGGAGCTCTGAAAGAAGGCGTGGCTTGAAGAGTAGAGGAGATAAAAAGCTAAGCGAGCACCAAGCGAGCGAGCAAGCGGTGGCATCGTATTGGGGAGGGGAGTCATAGCGATGTAGTCTAATTACAGTACCAATTCTGGTTAGCTTCTTATCCCTGGGTAAATGTGTCAGTTAAACTCAGAGGAGTTGATAAGAGCATTTCCCCCTCTCTCCTTCTTCATCTAAATTGCAAAGAAAGTGCAGTTCAATTTACTGGAAAGCTTTCAGAGATGGATACCCCGGGAAGCAGAATACTTCAAACAGAGAGTGTCCTGTTCCAAAGGAAATGGAGGGGCGGTTGTAAGTTGAAACGCTTGCTAATTAATCAGATTCCATTCAAACCAATGGGATATTTGAGTGATATTGACTTGTAGTCACAGCAACATCATAACTTGCCTGATTTTAAGATTGGTTATCTGGACTTGACCTTTGGGGGGGGTCACATTATAGTTGATAGAACGTCACTGGTCAATCCTCATCACGATTGACAGCTGCTGTGAAAGAGGGGTTAAGATGACGGCTAAGAATTGGTGATGCGGCCAATCCAAACAGTATACATCTGCTCTTACAGCGGCCTTAAATCTATTGTTTTTCCTATAGCTGTAAAAGAGCTTGAGTAGTATTTGCCTGCGTACTACTCTCTGTATTTGTCTTCACATTGCCTGGGCCTTGACTCGAGTTACATCTGAGTAAGTCTTATCGACTGACTGTGTGCTTGCGTCCGTCTCCTCCATCCATTCTATACTTAATTAACTGCGGCAGCCCCGAAAAGGGCACTCTGATTACAACACCGGCTTCAGCTACATGTACAGCAGCGCGGAGTATCAAATGATTAACATATATTTGCAGAGGAGGAAACCGTCGTGTAGAACATTTCCCGCGGACAGCCTTCGGCGTGTACTTGGGAACGGCAGGCAATTTGCCCGTGTTGTTTGTGCGCAGGCGTCGAGGCGTTAAAACACCTGGCGACGGCGGGAAAAGGTTAACGCCGCACAAGGGCCTTTGTTCCCGGATACAATTTCAACGTAATGAACTAGGCGATGCAAAAGTTATTGAGGTATAAAACAGGGCATTACACTACTACAGGCCCTGACGCATCCTACTGTTACGGATTCCCTTTCTTTAACTCTCCAAACCGGCTCGCTGGCTGCTTCCTCCTCTCTTATTACAGATGAAATGGAGAGAGGCTTTAATAGTTGTTTAATTTACACCATTAATCACCCTGTTATGCTATTACTGCTCACATTATTACCGCAATCTTCCAAGAAGCGTTTTTATAATTGCTTCCATTGTTCTAGTAGGGGTGGCCATGGAAACGAGGAGACTGCTTGCTTACTGTAGAGTTAGTAACTGGGCCCAGGAACAGTAGGAAGACCTAGGCAGTCTTTAAAGCAATGAGCTTTTATCATTTCCCATTCAGACAAATTCCACAAACAAATCTCTAATTTAGCCACGTGTTTTCCTGTGTTTTACCCTCTATGTGGGATGACATTAGTTGTCTAGTGCTGGGACACTATCTGTCAAGTTGATATATTGTCGTGTTGATAAAGCCCCACATGGGTCTGGAGATCTTCCCGCTATGACCTAGGGAGTTGAGCCAGCGCCATGCATTCTCCAGACGGCCACACTTACCAGCTAATAGAGAGTGATGGTTGATCCTAGCAGCAGTCAGTCAAGCTGCAGGGGGCCCCCGGGGGCCTTTGTGAGTAAACACTTTGGTTCACACACCACAAACACTGAAGCAAAGCCATGCATAGGGGAGCACATGTTGAACTCCGCCTTGACAAGTTAATAACCGTCAGATCTCATGGCCTGGCCGCGGCCGAGGAGCACAGGGGGACTGGCAACGCCGTGCCCACCCGAGGGCGCTACTGACACCTCATCATGAGTCAAATGGAGCGGGAATGGCGGTGGCGGCTCGAGAGTGACGGACGAGTCGGGACGATTGAAAGGGTGAAGGGAGAAGAGGGCCTCTCCTGCCTCACATTTTTCTCTAGGTTTTCTGGAGTGAGACGATGCGGGGACAGAGAGGGGATGCGACACGCCTCAGATGATGGAGTGAGTGACAGTGCAGCCGCTTAGTCAAGGTCAGGATCATGGTTGGGGATGATACCTGACCAAGACAAAGCACACCTTGTCTGAGCCAGAACGGCCCACAGGGCAGGAGCTTATCGCCTCTTTCTGTAGCGTGGAATTAATTAGGATCCCCATACTCTTCAAATCACAACAGCCTACATCATGAATAACACAATACATCATACAAGACACTATTACATCACATTTACAATACAAAATGCACAATTCAACAATACAATACAACAATATTACAATGTTTTTTATCGGACAAGTTTAGGTAGTCCATCCCTTTTTCAGTCTGTTTTCTTCCATTTGGATCCTAATGAATGCGACCCATGTCCCGACAAAACCAGGTTCAGAGACAGGTCTGGTGGTCTATCAGGGGTATTGTTCAGTAAAAAAACAACAATGAGAATGAAGTCTCTGGGGCATTCGTTTGTTTTTGATTTACATTTCTATCGATTCAATCATCCGAACTATGTTTACTGTCATACCAAATTGAATATCACTGGAGATCCATTCAAAGACAAATGGTGTTTTTGCATCATTTCCGGACGTTGGTTTTTGCTTGAACGTGACCTTAGATCCAACCTAATCAAGGCTCTTAAAGTCCCTCTGTACTGAAGCATCAGGAAGGAAATGTCAAAGTACATTGGTCTGGCTAACGTCCAAGTACTCAGTGAGGATGTCTGGTCACCCCCCCACCCCCACCATATAGTCTGTTTACACTGTCCAGGGTCTATTATTTTCATGTGGTTGTGATTCAGACATTGTCTTACTGAGCTGTCTTGGCTGTGTTTGTTATTTTTTATGTGCTTTGTTGTCCTTTGTGTTGTAGTTTCACACCTTCGTGATTCTGCCAATGTCCTGAGAATATTCTAGCGACTTGAAAGGGGACTTTATTTGTTTGCGCCCTTGCGCTGCTATTCAAATATTCCCGACAGTCTTTGAAAGCTCTTTGTCAACCAATGTCAAGGCGGTCTGACAAAAAATTGCGTTGTCAGAAATGGCAGACATCCATAAAGATTTTTTTTTTAAATGAAAAACAACTTGTTTCTGTTTTTTTAATTTAAATGTTTTATTTTATTTTCAGACCTGCTTCTCCATTGTAGACTTATGAAGGTCACAAAGATTTTAAAATAACCTTTTCAATAAGTCCTTTTTATTGGATAAGAATAATTGTTTTGTGTAGTGGTTGGAAGGACATTGACAACAATTGTTGCTCCCAACTCCACATATACTTTAGTCTTTCCTGAACATGTAATCTGGGCAGGAAAACTCCAGGCCCTAGTTATAGCTAGGACCAGATCAAGGGGCATGTGTGTGTATGTGTATGTGTGTGTGTGAGCACAACTGACCAAGCTCTGTTCATGGAAACATCCTCCATTCCCCCACCACCCACCAGCTATAATCACTTTTAACCCATCTCAATTTGATCTCTCAAAATTCCAAGTGTTCCTATTGGACAATATGAAGGAAGGAAAGAACACGCCATCCCTTTTGATGTGTAATAGATCTGTTATTGGGCCTTGTGAAGTGCAGCGCTGCTCAGCTCGTTTTTGTTCTTCCCCATTCAGGCCATTGATTCTCCCCACCAACAGGAAAGGCATTGTGCTAGCTCTGGCGGTTTGATGTTTTTATTCTGCATAGCATTGTATCTGTATGCCTCTGTATCTAAACCCCAGCAACACGGGCATATTTTGTAACATTACTTTTCCCCTCAGTAGAAACTGCTTGAACTTTATGGCTGGTTTTCCTGGACCCAGATTATTGTGATTAAGCTTCGTCCTGGACTAAAGATTAATCTCAATGGAAAATCGCCATTGAAAATGCATGACTAATATTAATCTGGGTCCAGGAAACCGGCTTGGTAGGTTCACTGGGTTTTCGTCCAATGGTGTATCCGTTCCATTTGGCGCCGTTGGTATGTTGGAATGGTTCCGTTCAGCTGTGTATCTGTTCCATTTTATTTCTGGTTACTTGATGCAGTGCATTATGCCTTAATGACCTGTATAACTGCATTAGATGAACGCACTGGATACGGAGCTAACATTCCGTTATGATTTATTCACAATGTGGCATGCAGTCATTCAAAGTACTGCACAGTTTAGCTCAGTTCATTCTCTCTCACTTCTCTCCCGTTCTCTACATGCACCCAATACCAGTCAAGGTGACTTAGAAACAGCTCCTCACAAGGAGCTAAAACGTTTGCCATTTCCAGGCGCATGCTATTATAGCCAGTGTCTCATCTGCATTAGGCAACTACTTCTCAAGGGCATTATAACAAGAGCGGTGACGGTTGCACATCCGCGAGTAAGTGCAACACATCCACAACAACAATAGCTACTACTCTTAGCAACTGTTACCGCGCTAGCTAGACTGACATTTTATCCCTCAGTCAGAGCTTCAAGAAATGTTCCAACACCATGGATGCAGTTCATCCTGGATCAGTTGGAAAATGTTCCAACACCATGGATGCAGTTCATCCTGGATCAGTTGGAAAATGTTCCAACACCATGGATGTAGTTCATCCTGGATCAGTTGGAAGATGTTCCAACACCATGGATGCAGTTCATCCTGGATCAGGCTGCTGTGTTTTTACTGCAAAACAGTTAGAAAGCAATGATACTTGATTTACTCTTGTAAACATACAGCGTGTACATCTAGTGTATGGCATCATTCAATATGTGACTGTGAGCACTGAGAGGGACATGGAGAGAGAGATGGAGGGATGGAGGGAGATTGAAGATGGAATGCGAGAGAGAGATTGGCGACGGAGGGAGAGCATGAGAGAGAAAGGCTTTACATGAGGGAGAGAGAGAGAGAGAGAGAGAGAGAGAGAGAGAGAGAATGAGATGGGTTGATCGAGGTAGAGTGAAATGAGGGAGGGAGAGAATGAGATGAAAAAGAGAGCGAGAGAATGAGATGGGTTGATGGAGGAAGAGTGAATGAGGGAGGGAGGGAGGAAGGGTAGAGTTGCATCAGCCTGGGTATTGTCAGCAGTCATGCTTGTCAGCAGTGCTCTGATCTCGTCTGGCTGATTACCTCTGTGCCATTGCCTTTGAAGACTAGAGAGACAGACAGACGGGCAGACAGACGGTTGCTTTCCTACCACACTTTCCTGTCATCCTCCAATCCGTCATGTTTTTTTGGGGGGCACAGTGTTCGCATCACGTCCAGGCCCTCTCCCCTCTGGGTAGCACAGGTCGACTCTACACTGGTCTGATTGGGGATTGTGTGTGGGGAGGGGAGGGGACAGAGAGAGGCCAGTGTGAGGAAGATGCTTGTCTCAGACAGTCAGTGTGTCCAGGATCAGTAGCTGTGTCTGAAATGGGCCCTTATCAATAGTGGTGCATAGGGTGCTATTACAGACACAGCCAGTGTGTCTCAGTAGTCTTAACAGGGTTGTAATCCTCATCACACTGGTCCACTGATTGTCTCTCTCTGTTAGTCATTACGCCTGATACACACTCACAGCCCCAATCCACACACCTGATCTGCCCAGCTCAGTGATTACAGGAACACTGCCTCAGACAACCCTAGTGATGCTGCCATAGAGCACTGGTCATGTGATGGAGAGAGAGAAATAGAGGGGGAGGGAGAGAAGGGGAGAGGGAGGAGAGAGGGGGGGGGGGGAGGTGGGAGAGAGGGGATGGAGAGGCGGGGAGGGAGAGTGGGGAGAGAGGGGAGGGAGGGAGAATACAGTATGTTGGTTGTTGAGAGAGGCAGGAGAGGTGAGTGAAAGACGGAGAGAAAGAGAGAATATGTGGGAAGAAAAAGTGAGTGAGAAAATGAGAAGAGATGGAGAGAATGTCAGATGGTAAGAGTGGCAGGAGGTAAGAAGTGAGGGAGAGAGGGAGGGAGGGAGGGCATCAGCCCAGCATTGTTGCCTGTGTGTAGAGGCAGTCAGCCAAAAAAAAACACAGTGTCATCCTGTTGCTTAGAGACAGATGGTGCCCCCCCCACACATGGGGTGAAACGGGGGCCGGGGTGGAGGGAGGGAGGAGGAAGGGGTTGAGGAGGAGTGGGGAGGGCATTGTGGGATAGGCAGGGGTGTAAGACGTTTCTTTATTTTCCCTTTTGTACTTTAACTATTTGCTTTGACAATGTAAACATTTACAGAAGTATTCAGACCCTTTACTCAATACTTTGTTGAAGCACCTTTGGCAGCGATTACAGCCTAGAGTCTTCTTGAGTATGACGCTAGAAGGCACTCCTGTATTTGGGGAGTTTCTCCCATTCTTCTCTGCAGATCCTTTCAAGCTCTGTCAGGTTGGATGGGGAAGGTTGCTGCACAGCTATTTTCAGGTGCAAAGATGTTCGATCGGGTTCAAGTCCGGGCTCTGGCTGGGCCACTCAAGGACATTCAGAGACTTGTCTCGAAGCCACTCCTGCGGTGCCTTGGCTGTGAGCTTACGGTAATTGTCCTGCTGGAAGGTGAACCTTCGCCCCAGTCTGAGGTCCTGAGTGCTCTGAAGCAGGTTTCATCAAGGATCTCTCTGTACTTTGCTCCATTCATCTTTCCCTCGATCCTGACTACTCTCCCAGTCCCTGCTGCTGAAAAACATCCCCACAGCATAATGCTGCCACCACTATGCTTCACCGTAGGGATGGTGCCAGGTTTCCTCCAGATGAGATGCTTGGCATTCAGGCCGAAGAGTTCAATCTTGGTTTCATCAGACCAAAGAATCTTGTTTCTCATGGTCTGAGAGTCCATTAGGTGCCTTTTGGCAAACTCCAAGCGGGCTGTTATGTGCCTTTTACTGAGGATTGGCTTCTGTCTGGCAACTCTACCATAAAGTCCTGATTGGTGGGGTGCTGCAGAGATGGTTGTCCTTTTTGGAAGGTTCTCCCAGGAACTCTGGAGCTCTGTCAGAGTGAACATCTCTCCCCCCGATCGCTCAGTTTGGCCGGGCGGCCAGCTCTAGGAAGAGTTTTGGTGGTTCCAAACTTCTTCCATTTAAGAATGATGGAGGCCACTGTGTTCCTGGAGACCTTCAATGCTCATAGTGGAGATAGAAGTGGAGGAGAAACTGGAGAGAGGGACACCTTATAATGGAGATAGAAGAGGAGGAACTGGAGAGAGAGACACCTTATAATGGAGATAGAAGAGGAGGTGGAACTGGAGAGAGGGACACACCTTATAATGGAGATAGAAGAGGAGGTGGAACTGGAGAGAGGGACACCTTATACTGGAGATAGAAGAGGAGGAACTGGAGAGAGGGACACCTTATAATGGAGATAGAAGAGGAGGAACTGGAGAGAGGGACACACCTTATAATGGAGATAGAAGAGGAGGAGGAACTGGAGAGAGGGACACCTTATAATGGAGATAGAAGAGGAGGAACTGGAGAGAGAGACACCTTATAATGGAGATAGAAGAGAAGGAAGAGAATTAAGAAATTGGAGAGAGGGAGGGCTTTGGGGGATAGGTAGGGGTTGAAGGCGCAGGGAGCAAGAGACCCACTAGAGAGATAAAGAATGTCATCATTACCATAGTGGTATATTATCTGGGGACAGTGGGTTATAGTGGGTTATAGTGGGTTACAGTGGGTTATAGTGGGTTATAGTGGGTTACAGCTGGGGAATTCTGTACACAACAAAGACAAACAGTGTAGGATTGTTTAAAGAAATGTGTTTGGTCCATCCTATTGAATACACCAAAGCGAAAGTCAAATATGTAGGTACTGCAAAGATACAGCATCATAACGGACCTATTTGGTTGGAATCTTATATAAATCATAAGTTAATCTATCTTGGGATGGTTCACTATAGTAATTGGCAGTACAGTCCTGGCGCAAGCAAGCACTATTAAGTAGTGATGGATTATGTAGCTTTGTAAACATGAGGTTTTCTTTTTCCTGTCTCTTCCGTGTTGTTTGCAGTAGATGCTACTTCTGTGTACGGTTTATACCTCTGTTGCCCCTCCTTCCTCTCTCTCCTCCTTCCTCTCTCTCCTCCTTCCTCTCTCTCCTGGCCCTGCGGATGTCTGTGGTAGTCTGGGGGTGGAGAGGAGGTGCAGAGAGGAGAGGGTTCATGATTGGGAGATGATCTATACGGCTGCCTACTTAAACCCCCTATTTCACATAGCATTCATTTACCTCAGACAGATGATATTCCTGCTGCATGTAAATACTGTATGTCATCTGGCCACGGTAGCGAGACCGCTAGGCTAGCACCCCCCTCTCTCTGGTCCTGGGTCTCTCTCTCTCTCTCTCTCTCTCTCTCTGGTCCTGGGTCTCTCTCTCTCTCTCTCTCTCTCTCTGGTCCTGGGTCTCTCTCTGTACCTCTCTCTCTCTCTCTGGTTCTGGGTCTCTCTCTGTACCTCTCTCTCTCTCTCCCTCTCCTTTTCTCTCCCTCTCTTCCAATCTCTCAGGTGAACGGGCATCCTCTGATATAATTCCATCATGCTTACACACACGCACGCACGCACGCACACACACAAACACACACACAGGCCGGCAGGCACAGTGGCGACAGTCATAAACCACGGCGCTCCCTTTGCCAAGGTCGTGTCTGTCCTCTTGTGCTTTGACTTTTCTGGGCTTTGGATCAATGAGCACACTGGGGGCCTCTCTCTCTCTCTTCCCCCTTCTCTCTTTTTCTCCATCCTCTCTCTCTCTCTCTCTCTCTCTCTCTCTCTCTCTCTCACACTCTATGCCCTATAGGGAATTTTGATGTAATTTTGGACACAGGTCTCCATCAGTGTTAGTGCTGTTTGTTTGCTCATTAGCTAGCTAGCCAATGTGGCTCAGTCGTCAACACACGGCTGGGCTGGGCTCAGTGATGTATGGAAATGGCCTATAGTGAAAACCATCGTCTCAAGCAAAACATTGCATATGCTATGTGTTGAAACACGTGTTGGTAACACGCCAGATTGGTTGAGTGTTGGAACCATAGAAACAGAATGGCTAGAACGAGCATAGAGGCTCCGACTGGTAAACTCATGGGTAGGTTCAAAATGGCTACTAGTCTACCCATTATGACATCATTGACTAGTGATTCTATATCTGTGGTCGGAGTGTTGAAGTACTATGCAAGCTCTTCTTTGTGCTAGTAAGGTAATAGACTGTGTATTGTGACATGGCAAGATGGAAAAAGGCCCTTTGGCAACACCAGGAGGACTATATGAACGCAGACAGCGGATACTCACTCCAGGTTGTCTCTGTTGCAGTCGCAGACTGCATCCAAAATGGCTCCGGTCAAAAGTAGTCCACAATAAAGGTCATGGATCTGATAATATGTGCAGCGCGACTTCAAAATAGACCACCTAGTCTAGTGCTGATATAATTAAATCCAGGGCCTCGTTTCCTCTGGGGGCCTATGAGGTCTTCATCTTCTAGGTGGGACAAATCACTTCCAATGCTAACATGGCATACATTACGGTACTACATGTAGCCTACAGTTACTGGGGGAATGACTTCCAGGCCACCTGGGCATGGCAATGTGATTATATACCTCATGAGGAACGGTGTAGCAGTGTAGCTCCTAGGGTCCTGTACTCCTCGTATAGGCTTAGGCTGCTAACAGACTGTATTGCTGGAGGCCCGGGGGAGGGATGGAGGGAGGGAGGCAGGCAGGGGGGATGGAGGGAGGGAGGGGCCAGAGAAATAATGACACAGTATATGCCATTTAGCAGACATTTTTACCAAAGGCAGCTTATAGACACTTTACATATGGGTGGCCCCAGCGGGAATTGAACCCACAACTATTGGCTTTTCCAAAAACCATGTTCTACTGACTGAGCTACACAGGACCAAAGGGCTAAGGAGACAAAGCAAATGATTGAGAGAGAGAGAGGATGGCAGGGAAGGAGGGAGGTATCCCCTCCCTCTCTCTATTCCTCCCTCCATCCTTCTTTTCTTTCTCTCTCTCTCAGATGGCGAGGCTATTTCTGGGCTGCTCCGATCAGTCATCCCTCTCTTCTTCTAACTGGGGAGATGAAGACATTCTCTCTCTCTCCCTGATTCATTAGTCTGTGACCTTGGCTGCTTGAAATCCCTAAATGTCTCCATCTTCCTTTTTTCGTCCTCTCTTTCTTTCTTCCACCCTCCTTTCATCCCCGACTCCACCTTTTTAATATCACTTTAGAGAAAAGAGGTTGAGACTTTTATCCAAAGGGTTGTTTTTGAAAATCACACAATGTCAGAGAATCATCCCGATGAGTGATTCTTCTAGACACCTTAGCGTCTCTCTCTCTTATCTCTCTCTCTCTCTCTCTCTCTCTCTCTCTCTCTCTCTCTCTCTCTCTCTCTCTCTCTCTCTCTCTCTCTCTCTCTCTCTCTCTCTTTCTCTCTCTCTCGCTCTCTCTCTCATCTCTCTTTCTTGCTCTCGATGCTCTCTCTCTCTCATCCCTCTTTCTTGCTCTCTCATCTCTCTCTCTGTAGCTCTCGCTCTCTTTCTCTCACTCTCTCTCTCTCTCTCTTTATCTCATCCCTCTCTCTCTCTCTCTTTCTCGCATCTCTCTCTCATCTCTCTCTCTCTCTCTCTCTCTCTCTCTTTCTCTCTCTCTCACCCCCCCCCGTTAACACACAAAGTATTCACAGCACACATCTCTCTCCATTCGCTCCCTTAACCCTCCCTCCATCCTTCACCTATTATTTTCTCTCTCCCAACCTGGATTCATTCAGTGTCTGTGTTAAATTAAGGTTGTTTTCTCTCTCTCTCTCTCTCTCTCTCTCTCTCTCTCTCTCTCTCTCTCTCTCTCTCCTCTCTCTCTCTCTCTCTCTCTCTCTCTCTCTCTCTCTCTCTCTCTCATTATTTCATGCAGTGGATTGATAGGTCTCAGTGAGATTGCTGATGGGTGGTTGCTGATGACCCTTGTAAATGCATACCCCTCTCTCTCTACTCCCTCTCTCTCCTCCTCCTCCTTCCTCTCTCAATTCAATTTCATAGCCTGTCTTCTCTTGAGAGCCAGGTCTGCCTACAGTGGCCTTTCTCAATAGCGAGGCTATGCTCACAGAGTCTGTACATGGTCAAAGCTTTTCTAAAGTGTAGGTCAGTCTCATTGGTATTCTGCCACTGTGTACTCTCTGTTTAGGGCCAAATAACATTCTAGTTTGCTCAGTTGTTTTATTTGTAATTATTTGCTTGTTGATTCTTTCCAATGTGTCAAGTAATTCTCTTTTTGTTTTCTCATGATTTGGTTGGGTCTAATTGTGTTGCTGTTGTGGGGCTCTGTGGGGTCTGTTTGTGTTTGTGAACAAAGCCCCAGGACCAGCTTGCTTAGGGGACTCTTCTCCCTAATGAATCTATGTAGGTGATGGCTTTGTTATGGAAGGTTTGCTTCCTTTTAGGTGGTTTATTTTCTCCTCCTCCTCCTCCTCCTCCTCCTCCTCCTCCTCCTCCTCCTCCTCCTCCTCCTCCTCCTCCTCCTCCTCCTCCTCCTCCTCCTCCCTCTCTGCCCTCCTCTCTCTTCTCCTCCCTCTCTCTGCATAGCCACTAAACCAGTGGTTGAGAATGAGAGTGCTGTTTCTGTCTTTGAGCCTCCCTCCATCCCTCCCTCCATCCTCCTCCTTTCCCACCTTTCCAGTCTAATTAACATGCTGCTCTACTAGAGTCTGTGCCCCAAATGGCATCCTACTCCCTTTATAGTTCACTACGTTTGATCAGGGCACTATGTGGCTAATAGGGGGCCATTTGAGACGCACTCAGAAAGAAGCACTGACCTCAACTTAAGCAGTGCCTCGAAATAGAATCCAAGTAGTGCTTTTGCTGCTGTTTGATGGCTGAGCAGCCACTGCATCCCTCTCTCTCTCTCTCTCTCTCTCTCTCTCTCTCTCTCTCTCTCTCTCTCGCTCTCTCTCTCTCTCTCGCGGTGTTGAGAGGGTTTGTTGCTTATTTCTCTCTATATTTTTCTCCTGCATGATTGTAGGTAGCCTACATTGTTTGGTTGGAGAGGGGATGGCGTCTCACGTGGAGAAGCCGCCCCTGTCTCTCCGCTATGGGTTCAGATGTATGCCTGAGCTCATTGTGACGGTGGAGGATGTTGTTCTTCTGCGGGAGAACAGGTTGGCCATGGAAAAACGTCCAACTGAATAAAGCAGTGGCTGTGTTACTGAAAGAGGAGCGCCTTGTCAACTGTGTGGTTGAGACACGCGTTACTCTAAATGATGTCTTTTTGTAAATTACGCCTCTGTTTTCTCTGGCTACAAGGCGTACCACTGTTCATTCCTGATGGTGACCTGATGCAAGAGCTCGCACGTTATGGGAAATTTGCCATCCCAATGAGAGAGTTATTACGTGGAGGTAAAAACCCACTGTTGAAACATGTTACCGCTTGTAGAAGGCAGGTTTTCATGTTTTTAGACACACCAACACAAGCGTTTGATATCAGATGAGGTATGAGGGGAAAGCCTACATGGTTTAAGCGACTGCAGGTAGTCTGAGGTGTTTTGGTTGTGGGGAGATGGGACATAAGCGGCAGGCATGCACACACAGGGAGCGAGGCGAGCAGGGCACTGATGGATCCTCTGTCGCGTCTGGCTCCAGATCTGAGAGCAGGCCGGGGGGTTGCGGGGCAGCCTCGGCCTCCACCCTGGGTCCAGACTCAACACCAACCATTGGAATTGCAAGGTTGGCGTCTGAATGGTCACGTCTCAGTAGTAAGGGAAGGAAAAGGTCCAACAAAATGAAAGAAAATGGTAGAAAAGAAAAGTTAACAAAAAATTATAGGATCATGCAACACAAGGATTTCTTTCTGTTACCTCTACTGGTTTTCTTGCTTTCCTTTTAACGGAGGCTTTAAGAGTCTTTAAACATGAACTGGGGAAGACATAGGAATAGGAGGGCTGTAGTGTATTAGTTAAGTAGGCCTGACCTTTTGAAATGTGGTGTTGTTACAGGAGACCGGCTGAAACTGTACCTCAGACTACACACAAGCTCATCCACATTCGGTGGGTGGTTTTAACCAATATGTTGAAACAGTATGTATTAGTAGATGTGTGGAGGGGCAGAAATCAGGGAGTGAGCAGCTGTACATGGGTAAAGGTAGTGGAGGGGAGGGGAGGATTAGTGCAGCAAGGCTAGATAGGATCTATGTCAGTAAGCAGAGCTGTAACAGGGTTTTGGGATCCCGGATCTGCTGTAGGGGTTTTTCAGACCATCACATGGTAACAGTTGAGTATATCTTGTCAGTTGTACCTCCTCCAAGGTCTTACTGGCACTTTAGTGCTACATTATTGCATGACGCCTCTAGTTGTGAGGGGTGTGGTGTATTCTGGGAGAGTTGGAAAGGGAGGAAAGCTGAGTTTGAGGTGGGGAAAACAGTAGGACAGTAGGACCTCATCCTCAGCTAGGATAAGGTCTACTATTCAGAGAGTGGAGAAGGATATTAGAGGCATTGAGGATAGCCTTATTGGGCAGCAGGATTTAGGGTCAGAGAGGGAGTTGAGGGCTAAGGGGACACAGCCGGGGTCTTTTGTTACAGGATCAGGTAAAGGGTGTGCTT
Organism: Thymallus thymallus; assembly: GCA_023634145.1. Lineage (NCBI taxonomy): Eukaryota > Metazoa > Chordata > Actinopteri > Salmoniformes > Salmonidae > Thymallus > Thymallus thymallus. The sequence goes on along the minus strand of CM042424.1, from coordinate 2,056,657 downwards.
ATTAGAGCACAGATGGCTACCCTGACAGATACGGATACTCTGAGTGTGTTCTTCTTCAACCTGGAGAAGAAGTCAGCGCAGCAGAACCAGATGTTCCAGGGTCTCGGATGTCGGATCCAGCAGTGATGAGGAGAATGAATATGGACTTCTACGCAGACCTCTACGGTGGCAGCAACACTGATCCACGGTGTGCTCAGGAGATTCTACAGGGGCTGCCTAAGCTTGGGCCTGAGCAGAATGCTGGGCTAGAGGGTGATATTTCATTTCAGGAACTAACAGCGGCTGTGCAGCAGCTCTCCCCAGGCCGTGCGCCAGGGGTCGATGGACTGACAGCTGAGTTTTATAAATGTTTCTGGGGTGTATTGGGGAGGGACCTCTTAAAGGTCTTTCGGGAGTCCTTTGAGAGCTCTGTAATACCAGTCAGCTGCCAGCGGGCAATGCTGTCACTACTGCTGAAGAAGGGGGACCTAGCTCTATTGAAGAACGAGGCCAGTATTGTTGCTCTGCTTGTATTACAAAATACTGTTCAGGTGTTTGGCAAATTGGCTGAAAGGTTGTTTGGACAAAATAGGTCACAGGGACCAGGCGTACTATGTGTCTGGGAGGACAATAATGGACAAGTTATTTTCGAGAGATGTGATAGACTAGGATGTATGATCAGGATCTGGGACTCATTTATATAGATCAAGATAAAGCTTTTGATAGAGTGTGTCCTGCCTATCTGTTTAGGGCCATGGAAGTGTTTGGCCTGGGAAGTGGGTTTAGATCATGGGTCAAGTTATTGTATTGATGGGCTTCTGTTATGGTATAAGTGGGGGGTGGGCTGAGCCGGCAAGTCCTAGTTAGGAGAGGGCTTAGACAGGAGTGTCCACTCTCGGGTCAACTCTACTGTTTAGCCATAGAACCAGTGCTATGCAGGCTGAGGGAGAGGTTGTCAGTTCCAGGAGTAGTAGGCGGGGACACGGTTTCATTGTTAGCTTATGCTGATGAAGTAACAGTGTTTGTTAGAGGGGAGTGAGATGGACAAGAGGCTTTGGTGTTGTTTGAGGATTACAGCATCAGCTATGGTGAACTGGGAGAAGAGTTAGGGTCTGATTATGGGGAGATGGGGGGCCTCAGTATACTGTAGTCAATAGGCGTAGCGACTGCCTGGTGAACTAGCTGGTGGGGCAGGAAAACATTTAAATGTGGAAGACGAGGAAACATGAGATGCTAGGGGCGGGATGTAGGGCCCCCAGAGCTGTGTTGCTGGGGCTGGTGTGGACTGTAGGGCCCCCAGAGCTGTGTTGCTGAGGCTGGTGTGGACTGTAGGGCCCCCAGAGCTGTGTTGCTGAGGCTGGTGTGGACTGTAGGGCCCCCAGAGCTGTGTTGCTGGGGCTGGTGTGGACTGTAGGGCCCCCAGAGCTGTGTTGCTGGGGCTGGTGTGGACTGTAGGGCCCCCAGAGCTGTGTTGCTGGGGCTGGTGTGGACTGTAGGGCCCCCAGAGCTGTGTTGCTGGGGCTGGTGTGGACTGTAGGGCCCCCAGAGCTGTGTTGCTGAGGCTGGTGTGGACTGTAGGGCCCCCAGAGCTGTGTTGCTGGGGCTGGTGTGGACTGTAGGGCCCCCAGAGCTGTGTTGCTGGGGCTGGTGTGGACTGTAGGGCCCCCAGAGCTGTGTTGCTGAGGCTGGTGTGGACTGTAGGCTGTGTTGCTGGGGCTGGTGTGGGCTGTAGGGCCCCCAGAGCTCAATTTATCCTTCTCTCTCCATCTCTCTCTCCCTCTCTCTCCCTCCCTCCCTCGTCTCTCTCTCTCTCTCTCTCTCTCTCTCTCTCTCTCTCTCTCTCTCTCTCTCTCTCTTCCTGTCATTAAAATAATATCCCAGTCTCCCTCCTACACATACACACACAAGTGTGAGAGAGAGAGGTGGCGGGAGAGCAGAGAGAGAGAGATGGAGGGAGAGCAGAGAGAGAGAGATGGAGAGAAAATAAAGTAGGGGAATGGAATTGTTTCAGAGGTTCTATCCCGTGTTCCCCTCTCCCGTGTGACAGGAAGATGAGAGGTCTTTTTTTAAGAGGAGACAAAAGAAGATAAAGGCTGGCATTGATCTTCACTGTGGAGGGAGAGAAGGGAGCCCTACATCTAGACTCACAGTTTGATCCTCACTGTGGAGGGAGAGAAGGGAGCCCTACATCTAGACTCACAGTTTGATCCTCACTGTGGAGGGAGAGAAGGGAGCCCTACATCTAGACTCACAGTTTGATCCTCACTGTGGAGGGAGAGAAGGGAGCCCTACATCTAGACTTACAGTTTGATCCTAACTGTGGAGGGAGAGAAGGGAGCCCTACATCTAGACTCACAGTGTGTGTATGTGTGTATGTGTGTGTGTACTTATGTAAGAGAGAGAAAGAAAATGTGTGTGTGTGTCCACATCAACATGTGTGTATGTGTGTGTATCCACAGTGATTAGAGAGCTAGAGTGCATGGTCCTTCATCCATCGTTGACTAAGGAACAGTCCAGGCCTGAGCCATGCAGTCCATCAAAGGTGTGTGTGTGTGTCTGTCTGTGGGCATTTGTGTGATGCGTGAACAGTTAGTATGCTTTTTCACCCATCACTGAACATATAGTACCTTCAGAAAGTATTCATAATGGTGAAGTTATTAATTGCACTTTGGATGGTTTACTACTAAGTCACTACTAAGATACAGGCGTCCTTTCTAACTCAGTTGCCGGAGAGAAAGGTGAATTTAAAACAGTTACCGATTTAATGGCTGTGATAGTTTCAAACTGAGGATGGATCAACAACATTGAAAGAAAAAAAGGAAGTCTGTACAGAATAGAAATATTCCAAAACATGTATCCTGTTTGCAACAAGCCACTAAAGTAATACTACAAAAATGTGGTAAAGCAATTCACTTTTTTTCCTGAATACAAAATGTTATGTTAGGGGAAAATTCAATACAACATGTTACTGAGTACCGCTCGCCATATGATGTTATGGGTATGCTTGTAATCGTTAAGGACTGTGGAGTTTTTCAGGATAAAAAATAAACGGAATGGAGCTAAGCACAGGCAAAATCCTAGAGGAAAACTTGGTTCAGTATGCTTTCACACCCGACACTGGGAGATGAATTCACTTTCCATCAGGACAATATCTTAAAACCAGGGCTAAATCGACACTGGAGTTGCTTACCAAGACAGTGAATGTTCCCGAGTGGCCGAGTTACAGTTTTGACTTAAATCTACTTGAAAATCTTTTGTTTGTGTGTGTGTGCGTGCATGTGTGTTTTGTTTCCAGAGAATATACATCAACAGAATACGGAGAACAACATTTAATGAATTCTGTTTGGTTAACTTGAGGGCTGGATGCCATCTCTTTTTCCACCTGAGTACTCCATTAATTAAACCATAATGGTTAGCCTATTGGCTCTCTCTCCAATTCCACTCATTCAGTCTGGACTCAGTCTCTATGGTAGGGCAACATAAAGGACACGCAAAGCTGATTGAAGATAAGATTGGCCACCCCGTGGTTAAATGTCACTATTATTCACCAAGAGAATCTGTGTTCCAAGATCAAGCCAGACAACTTTGAGGAGAGCGACTTGGATCTCTCTGTGTTTCAGTGGATGGGTATCGATGACTTTGAAATGAACTGAAGGGGACAGAGGGAGATCAGAGGGCCTCCATTATCCACTGCTGGCAGAGCCTGCCAGTGAAATGTGACAGTCTGAAGAAGGTTGCGTGTGCAATGCTTTCAGCATTTGGATCCACGTATCTACGTGAACAGATCTTTTCACACCCGAAGTCTATCCTGAGCCCCTATATGGAAATGGGATGAGCAATTTATACACATTATTATTATTATGAACAAAGATGTATAAATCATATTTACAAGTGTAAATACTTTCATATATAAACAATCGAAATGTCTGATAAAAACATCAGGTGTCGCATCACAACGAAATCTTGACTATATCTTGATAAAACGCACCAAAGGAATATTGTCCATAAATCAAAACCATAAATAAAATTAACATTTAGACAGCTTTACGAAACATAAAGCCACTACTACAGGCAATCAAGTCACAATAAGGTCGACTTCAAATGCAGACCAAATTAAAATGACCATCACATTAAAACTGCTGACCACCAACTGCATGTCAGACAGATACACACATAATGCAATGGAATAAGAGTTATAACATCAAAACAATGACTTAGAATCATCAAGGACGCTTGCCAAACAAACTCCACCAAACGATGGCGAACGTCAGGAAGTACAATAAAAAGATATACAGTATAGATGCGTTTTAAAAGGAGCGAAGACCGAGCAGGATTCAGCACCTTGGACAGCGCCTTGGTGCTCCATCGCTCAACTGATGCAGGCAGGCTTATAGTGGAGCTCCGTGGCGCCTCTGTTTAGTGACTTATGGAATTCTTCCATTTGTGGGCAATTGGATATTCAATAGACACAATTAGTTGTAATGCACATATGAAAATCATAACTGTCACGCAGATTGTTAGAAATGGTTGTAAATTGGCACTCCACACTAAAAAGGTTAACTCATTTACCGCCTGGTGATTTCACCAAAACAGGCTGAAATTTTCAGGCGGTCTTTTCAAACAGCTCTTGCACTAAAAGGGCATTAAAATTTCACAATTCGACAGTATTAATCCAATCTCATAGTGTGGAAATATACTGCATATATAAAACACAGGAAAATCAAGCTTTTGACTGCACTGGGCCTTTAAATCCATGAGGAAAGTGTATGAGTGATTACTTTAGAGACTGGTAATGTAGCCTATGACTCTGGTGCAATGGGCCAGCTCTACCTACAGTATGTCTCTCACGTCGGCCTCAGAGCAGCTGGAAGGCAGAAGGTCAGTGAGTGGGTGATGTCCTCGGCGCACGCACACACACACACACACACGCACACACACACACACGCACACACACACACACACACACACACACACACACACACACACACACACACACACACACACACACACACACACACACACACACACACACACACACACACACACACACACACACACACACACACACAGTATTGACACACTCACTCACACAGTTCCAGCTCTAGCCCATTATTTAGGGTCAGCCTGTGAAAGCTCATTGCACGTCCAAGTCCTCAGTACCAGAACTTGAGTTACGCTACAATCTCATGCTATATTAGAGGAGGAAACCAGTGAGCTATTTTTGTGCTCAGCTTCTAAAGAATTCCTCTGTCTCTCTCTCTCTCTCTCTCTCTCTCTCTCTCTCTCTGTCTGGGTCTGTCTCTGTCTCGCATCCTTTTGAGGTATATGACTGCATTGACATTTGGAGAGAGTCTCTGGCTGTCAATAGGATCTCAAGTAAGGATTTATGGATCGATTGGTATGCTTGACGGAGGGCAAGGCCTCTTCTTAAGTGTTTTGGCCTTTCCTCACAAATCCCACATCAGCAAGTGAGAAAAGTTACCTAAGAGGCTAACGCCCTCACTAAAAGAGTTTGGAACAAGCTAAATGTTTTATCTCTGACTGGGATTTTCTTAGTTGTCTACACAATTAGTGAGACAGCGAGCCTGAATGCTAACAATCCATCTAAAAGAGCTGGAGAAAGCTAAAGGCTGGTTCAGTTGTATGAATTATGTTTACGTTCTTCAACGAATATATCACATTTGACGTTATCAGCAGCAGCGATGACATGACCTCACAGAGGGACACAAGCTAAAGGCTTTCTCAGCAGTCCACACAACTTGTAGTTAAGTGCTAAGTCTCTGTGCTCCCAAACGTCCTTCTCTCGACAAAGAGAAAGTGCACTCGAAAAAATCCTGAACAGGTAATGCTGAAATGGAAAGGCAGCAAAATGTAGTGGCGCTCCAGGCAACCTTATTAAGTGCTATGACTCTGGGCAGTTTGTCTGCGAGGTTTGACAGGAAGGGGACCTTATTAGGCAGGACTCCTGTGGGCGGAGAGACTGGGAGGTGTGTCTGACTGTGACTGCATGTGTCCAGGGCCCTTTACTCTTTATACCTCAATCATCTTAAGAGGTGGAGGAAAGATCTGACGTTGTCTAGCTGCCTAGTGGCAAACAAATAAATCTGACGCAATCGCAGCTATTACCCAATTGAATCAAGGTGGCGTGGTCCTGCTAACTGTGTAGGCATGCTAACCAATATAAGCAGCCATGTGTGCAACAGAGAGGATGTTGAGTATTAAATTAGACTGGCAGACTCAAGAGTTAATGTGTCCCTCTGTGAGGTCACGTCATCGTTGCTGTTGATCACGTCAAACGTGATTTACTCGTTGAAGAACATAAACATTATTCATTCAATTGAACCAGAATGGGGCCTACTGGACTGAACCAGTCAACTGAGCCATAATGGGGATTACTGAACTGAACCAGTCAACTAAGCCATAATGGGGATTACTGAACTGAAACAGTCAAGTGAGCCAAAATGGGGATTACTGAACTGAACCAGTCAACTGAGCCAGAATGGGGATTACTGAACTGAACCAGTAAATTTAGCCAGAATGGGGATTACTGAACTGAACCAGTCAACTGAGCCAGAATGGGGACTGCTGAACTGAACCAGTCAACTGAGCCAGAATGGGACCTACTGAACTGAACCAGTCAACTGAGTTCATACTTACATCTGCTCTAAAAACATCTAAATCAAATCAAATCAAATGTTATTTGTCACGTGTCGAATACAACAGGTGTAGACCTTACAGTGAGACGCTTAATGACAAGTCCTTAACCCACAATGCAGTTTTTTAAAAGTACGAAAAAATAAAAATAACGAGGCTATCTATATACAGTGGTACCGGTACAGAGTCAATTTGCCGGGGTACGAGGTAGTCGAGGTAATTGAGGTCATTTCTACATGTAGGTAGTGGTAAAGTGACTATGCATAGATAATAAACACAGAGTAGCAGCAGTGTATGGGAAGAGTGTGAATGTATGTGTGTGTGTGTGTGTGTGTGTGGGGTTAGAGTCCAGTGAGTGTATATCGAGCCTGAGCAAGAGAGTCAGTACAAAAAACGAAACAAAACAAAAATCAATAAGGGACACATTGTAAATAGTCTGGTAGCCATTTGATGAACTGTTTACCAGTCTAATTGTTTGTGGGTAGAAGCTGTTCAGGAGTCTTTTGGAACTAGACTTGGCGTTCCGGTACTGCTTGCCGCACGGTCAGTCTATGACTAGGGTGACAATTTTTAGGGCCTTCCTCTGAAACCGCCCGGTATAGAGCTTCTGGATGACAGGAAGCTCGGGCCCAGTGATGTACTGGGCCGCATGCACTGTCCTCTGTAGCGCCTTGTGGCGGGATGCTGAGGAGTTGCCATACCAGGCTGTGACGCAACCAATCAGGATGCTCTCGTGGTGGAGCTGTAGAACATTTTGAGGATCTGAGGTCCCATGCCAAATCTTTTCAGCTTCCTGAGGGTGAAATAAGCGTTATTGATGTGGACGCCAAGGCTGTCTTATTGTCGACGGTGATCAGGCCTACCACCATCGTGTCGTCAGTAAAGTTGATGATGTTGTTGGAGTCGTGTGTGGCCACACAGTTGTGGCTGAACAGGGAGTACAGGAGGGGACTAAGCATGCACCCCTGAAGCTATGATTCTTCATCAACAATAGATGCTTTCATGTACACCAGCTGTGTTGGTACTATGGAACTCGTGGCAGTGTGCTTAAGATGCTGATAAACACACAGCTAGAAGAACACTGGGCCGTGGCTGAGTTGTTGCTATACAGACTTCTCCGACTGTGCTCTGCTGTGAGTCCCAGTGTTAGGGAGATAAAAGGTGAACGTGAAGGTGGCCTGCCTGGCCTCCCTCCCTCCCTCTCCCTCTCTCCCTCGTCTCTCTCTCTCTCTCTCCCTCTTCCTTCCTCGTCTCTCTCTCTCTCTCTCTCTCTCTCTCTCTCTCTCTCTCTCTCTCTCTCTCTCATGTTTGTAATAGTCAGAGGATCCTGTATGCCCTTTGATGTGCTCTATCTAATATCCTCCACACAAACACCAGGAAGGGAGAGGGAGAGTGTGGAGGAGTGGGAGAGCGGGAGAGAGATTGAGCTAGAGTAAGGGAATGAGGGAGGGACTGAGAAGAGGGAGAGTGCAAGAGAGTAACAAAAGAGAGACGGGTAAGCAAGAGATGAGAGAGGAGGAGGGAAAGAAGGAATGAGGGAGGGATTGAGCATAGAGATAGCGAGAGAGATAAAAAAAAAGAGAGATAGAGAGAGGAGGAAAGACAGAGGGAGAGATGAAAGAGGAAGGTAGAGAGCAAAGATATGAGCGAGGCAGGGAGAGAGAAGGAGAGATGAGAGAGCGGTAGGGATGGAGGGAGCGATGCAGCTGCAGCAGTCACTAGAGGAAGTGAGGGGCTTTAATTAGAGAGGGCTGCAGCAGAGGGCCCACCGAGAAAATGTCCTCCTGACTCTCCTCAGAGGCAATTACCTGTTAATAGCGTCTCTGCCGCCTGCCCTGTGTGTGTGTGATTTTCTGCAGCACTGTCACTGTAGAAATACAGTATATCCCCGTGCTTGTCACATTAATCTACAGATGTGTGTATGGCAATGGATGTCGCAGAGTTTCTCTGTGTGTGTTATATATAGTGCATGTATAAGTATGTGTTTGTTATACAGTATATACAGTGTGTGTGTGTGTGTCTGTGTATTATACCTGCTTATTCCGTGCCTGCTAGGCCCAGTCTGTTGCTTGTCTTTATCGACAGACACTGGACTCCCCACTAACCTTCTACTGTGTTTGGCAGGATTTTAGGGCACCATAACCACACACACACACACACACACACACACACACACACACACACACACACACACACACACACACACACACACACACACACACACACACACACACACACACACACACACACACACACACACACAAAGCAGAACCCTTAAGAATGATGATGTTTGCTTTCAAGCCTTTCCTAATGACCCAGGAGGTTGCTGGTATGAATGGTAAAATGGGCTGGATCAATATGGGTTGTAAAAAAGCTTCTTGATGAAACACTGCCTCAGCAGACGAGCAGAGAGAGAGACAAACACACACACACACACACACACACACACACACACACACACACACACACACACACACACACACACACACACACACACACACACACACACACACACACACACACACACACACACACACACACAACTTTACCTCTCCAGTCCACATAGAAGGGATTGGCCTTACTCTGCAGTCTACACAACAGACAGACCTCATGCCCTTTCTTCATTCTGTTGAAGTTATACAGGTTTAGGGTATGTTCAGTAGGTTAGGGTAACACATACAAAGTTAGGGTCACCTCTACAATATTACAACAGTGTGTACAGGTTTAGGGTCACCTCTACAATGTAAGGGTAATGCGTAACAGTGTAATGATAAAATATACAAGGTTATAGTTGGGTGAATATTCTGTCCATTTAAAGTGAGTGAGAACTGATCTATTTGGACCCCAGGAAGAGTAGCCGCTGCCTCGGTATCAACTAATTTAGACCCCAGGAAGAGTAGCCGCTGCCTCGGTATCAACTAATTTAGACCCCAGGAAGAGTAGCCGCTGCCTCGGTATCAACTAATTTAGACCCCAGGAAGAGTAGCCGCTGCCTCGGTATCAACTAATTTGGACCCCAGGAAGAGTAGCCGCTGCCTTGTTGTCAGCTAATTTGGACCCCAGGAAGAGTAGCCACTTCCTCGGTATCAGCTAATTGGGGATCCTAATAAATACTAAATACAAAAGCATATTCTTCAGTTCTTCAGTTAAAAGCTAACAGGTTCTGATGAACTTGTGGAGCTAGATGCTGATAACAGCATCATATTGACTCTGAAAGCAGCCAGTTCCCTCATCACCCAGCGTTAGTGAATAGCCAGCTAGCAGTGAATGATCTGTGCAGTAACTGACGCTCAATCATACTAGATTGCTGCACCTCCAGCTTTTCATCCCAAATGGCCTTCATTAGTTTAGATGGCTTGTCGTTCTATTCACTGGCACTTGTAGAATGTAACAAAATTGTATTTTTCAAGGAAGCAGGTAAATGGGAACAGCTTGTGTGGTATTTACACTGATATCAGTTCCTAGAATGTTCAATGTTTTCCTAGTATTTATTCGAAAAGCAAACTGGCATTCTCGTATTAAGTAGCCTTGCATCAGCCTTGTCTTGTGTGTGCCGGACCAGCTCATAGGAGCTGTAGTATGAGGCAGCTTGATGTACAAGTACACCCACTGGACAGGATGCTAGTCTATATAAGGACCTTGTATTAGCCACAATGGACAGGACACTAGTCTATAGCAAGGCCTTGTATTAGCCACAATGTATCTAGTGGATATAATTCAAGTCAGTAGCCTTTTTAAAGACTTACACCTGAGTTATATAGATATGCCTTACAGGGCGGCAAGTAGCCTAGCGGTTAAGAGCGTTGGGCCAGTAAACAAAAGCATATAAAACAGAATAGTCTTATTTTTCAATATAAAAACACACGCAGGGAGGCTCCCGTTTCTCATGCATCTTGTCAGTGTTCTGGCCTCTGCTCTAAATGCTTAGCCAACTACAATAACAACAGCCGAAGAAATTAAATCTTCAAGTCAGATTTTTCTCACTGCAGAATGTGCAGATTGGACGGAGTAAACATCTTTCTTTTCCCCCCTCGGCCAATGAGTCATCTCTGTTTTTTCAATAATGTTTTCTGTCAGAATGTATTTTTTTCGCTGGGTGCTAGTCAGCACTGAAGTGTGAAGGGAAGCGAGATCAGCCAAGATGGATGTCACTCCGACACCAGAATCCCCATAAATTATAATTTAGACAAAGAAATGTTAATAAAACCAGGGAGATAACTCCAGATTCAAGGCAAAATATGACGTTTGTAAAGGTCTCAGGACGTTGGGAGACTCCGTCAAAACCGTCCGCTAGTGGCAAAAAAAGAACTACTTTCCACAAGCTCCGGCTCCAAGGGTCGCTTGTTCAATCCCAGTGACATTTCATCCCAAACACGATTACATTTTATGTTTGGAGCAACTTCAACATTTTATGTTTGGCGAAAAGTGCAAAAATGTCTAATTCTGCTGTGAGACCGTGCGAGCATGTTGGATAAAACATATGGCCAATTAAGCCCAGTGTTAGACCAAGCTATTCAAATGGGATAATATCAGCTCTTGTTCTTTGGCTTGAATATCGTTTTATGCGAAAATAAAACTATTGTGCTTATCACTTAATTTTTCTATTAGTTTCCGATATCCCCATCATGCAGACGTCAACATACCCTTACAATGTTTATTGTGAAAGACAAGGATTGTATCACCCCAACGAAGGGCAATTGGAGGATACGTTTTACATCCTCGACGGTGCGATCAACCTAAATGAATATGTAAATAAGGCCAGTTTACGAGCGCTGGGTCGTTAGTGTCAAAGCGTGTGAATTAAACTCTTAAACCACATCTGTTAGAACTAAGCCCAGGGTAAAATAACCAGGGTTCACTGTAGCGCGGGGCATTGTTCAATGTGTTTAATATTTTATAAACGGTTGAGATTTTCTATCTCTGGCTGGAAGAGCCACGGGGGTTTCGGGGGGGTTTGAGTCATGGCAGGTGAGTGGCAGGATTTGTCCCAGTACTGCCATCATGGGTATGCCACTGAGGTGAAAACGATGTGCCAATCTGCAATTTACGCACTGAGCACACACGCATACGCACACACCTCACATTTTCCCTGTCCCCTTTCCCTCAATCACAGACTGGAGCCCTATCAAACTTTAACGCTCTCAAATAAAACAGGAGTCTTCAAATAGAATACAACAGTGCGGCGGGTTACAGTACGTGTTTTCATACCAATGCAGATGTGATATTCAGGGCAGGCGCTCCCTAAGTAGCTGTCACTACTGGGTGAGGTGTGGAGAGGGGGGTGGACAGGGGTGATGGTTGTGCGGCAGTGTTTCTGCAAGATGGCCCCCGCGGTAGAGATGTCTTGGGAGGAAGAGAGAAGGATGTTGATTTGACCGGCAGGGCAGGTTAGATAGCGAGAGATGGTGACAACTTGTGTACTTCAAGGTTGTCCCAGTGCTTAAGCTCAGTGTCTAGTGTGTGTCTCTCTCTTTCCTGGTCCAGCTCTCCATTTAGGTCTCTCTCTCTCTCTCTGTCTCTTTACCTCTCTCTCTCTACCTCTCTTTACCTCTCTCTCTCTTTGTGTGTGTCTCTCTCTCTCTGTCTCTCTCTCTCTCTCTCTACCTCTCTCTACCTCTCTCTCTCTTTGTGTGTGTCTCTCTCTGTGCTCTCTGTCTCTCTCTGTGTCTCCCTCCTGGTTGGATGTTTATTTCACATATGTACTATATACTATCATATGTATTTTAGTGTACTTCTCATGCACATGCGTGTGTGTGTGTGTGACAGTGTCCACATCTGCGTATGCATGAGGTGGTGAGAAGATAAAAAAAACTAGAGTGTACAGACTCAGGGATGTCCCAGTGCAGAGCTACAGACCCTGCTTTGTGACTGGACGAATCCCCCTCTGACTCTCCGCCAATTACGTGACTCCTCATTCCTCGGCAGCTCCCGAGGCGAGGCCATTAATCAAACACAAACCTTCCCAGCAGCACTTGTTATGCTAATTAGCATTGGTTCATCCAACGCTCCTCAGAGGCCCATCGGCCCGCACCCGGGGCCACGGAGGCATCCGATTGGCCATCCCTGAGTGAAAGTGGGAGTTCATTGGCTGTCACGATTGTCCTTTCAGCGGTTGTGAGGGGGAACGGAGTTGAGGGAAGGAGGCCGTCTCAAACTATTAGAACGCATCCCTGTGTAAGTTTAAAGGTCTTTTAGCAGTCTCAGACTATTGGAACACATCCCTGTGTCTGTGTTTTGAGGGAAATGATACGAGTGAATTAAGCTGACTAAAAGTATTGGAACGCCTCTATAGGCTCTAAGGTGTCTTGGGTGAAATGACAGGGGGGAAGTGAGCTGTCTCAGACTATTGGATCACATTTACAGTGAGTTGTATTGAGGGAAAGGACCGTTCTGTGATTACAGTGCTAGTGCTATGTGATTGGAGACTAATCACAACTCTGTGTCCTTGGTGTTGATGGAGAAATCCATAACTCTGTCCATTGGGCCTGTAAACTGTGTGTGTGTGTGTGTGTGTGTGTGTGTGTGTGTTTGTGTGTGTGTGTGTGTGTGTGTGTGTGTGTGTGTGTGTGTGTGTGTGTGTGTGTGTGTGTCTGCTCTGTGGCTGTAGTTATCAGTGATCAGAGTTCTGGGTGACTGGGCTCCACTTTGTACCGATTTATCGTGTTTGTGTGAAATAACGTACTCCGCTGTGGCCTTCTGAAAGGTCAGAGGAAATGTGTGTTTCTGCATGTGGTTACAGAGAGCGGGTTGGGAACAGTGTGTATGTCGGACTGTGTGTGTGTGTGTGTTTCTGTGTGTGTGTGTGTGTGTGTGTGTGTGTGTGTTAGGTACTTGATTTTGCTCTCAATTGCCTCCTCCTCCATCCCATCCAAGGCTTTGCATCATTTCACTTTCAATAGCTCCCGTTTTTCTTGGTGAGCGTCAAAATGCTGTTTTTTACATCCTGTCCATTCTTATACGTACTATACAGTGAATCACCAGCCTCCATCTCTCTCTCTTTCTCTCTGTCTCTACTATACAGTGAATAACCAGCCTCCATCTCTCTCTCTCTCTTTCTCTCTGTCTCTACTATACAGTGAATCACCAGCCTCCATCTCTCTCTCTTTCTCTCTGTCTCTACTATACAGTGAATCACCAGCCTCCATCTCTCTCTGTTTCTCTCTGTCTCTACTATACAGTGAATCACCAGCCTCCATCTCTCTCTCTTTCTCTCTGTCTCTACTATACAGTGAATCACCAGCCTCCATCTCTCTCTCTTTCTCTCTGTCTCTACTATACAGTGAATCACCAGCCTCCATCTCTCTCTCTTTCTCTCTGTCTCTACTATACAGTGAATCACCAGCCTCCATCTCTCTCTCTCTCTCTCTCTCTCTTTCTCTCTGTCTCTACTATACAGTGAATCACCAGCCTCCATCTCTCTCTCTCTCTTTCTCTCTGTCTCTACTATACAGTGAATAACCAGCCTCCATCTCTCTCTCTCTCTTTCTCTCTGTCTCTACTATACAGTGAATCACCAGCCTCCATCTCTCTCTCTTTCTTCAACCCAGTAGGTCCTCAATGGTTATTGAACCGACAAGGCCTGTCTGGAGAGCTCAGGTCCTCTCAGTGTGTGTGTGTGCACGTCTCTTTGCAGCCAGGGCTCAAGCCCCTCCTTTAAAATCCATAGGGAGAATTGGCATGGATCCTTTGAGACTATCTCCATCCTGTTAGTATCAGGTGAAGGGAGTCAGAGAGACTAGCTCTATCCTGGTAGTTTCAGGTGAAGGGAGTCAGAGAGACTAGCTCTATCCTGGTAGTATCAGGTGAAGGGAGTCAGAGAGACTAGTTCTATCCTGGTAGTATCAGGTGAAGGGAGTCAGAGAGACTAGCTCTATCCTGGTAGTATCAGGTGAAGGGAGTCAGAGAGACTAGCTCTATCCTGGTAGTATCAGGTGAAGGGAGTCAGAGAGACTAGCTCTATCCTGGTAGTATCAGGTGAAGGGAGTCAGAGAGACTAGCTCTATATATTACAGCTGATTATAACCTACAGACCCTGTGGCTGCTGACCGTACGCTACAGCTATATTTTCTCCCACTTCTCATGTAACATATCCCTGCATGTCACGGCAGGGTGTTCAAAGAGAACACATACGCTCATTTAAATGTTAAAGCGCTATTTAGCATCATTAAGCTAATACATTGGGGTAAGCGGTTGGAATGAGCATCAGCATGCATAGCGTGAGCATTAGTACAGTAAGCATATGGCCCTGTGGAAATCAGTCCAGGGGGGCCAGACATGCCTGGGCACGTGTTTACATACACCCACGACGTGTAACCAACCCCAATCACGGTCGCAACTATCGCCTCGGCGACCCCGGCTCCAGATGTCTCTCTGTCAGACACGACTAGTGCTTGCGGCTAACGCGCTGACAGCGGCTTGATGGTGTAGCACTGTGGTATAGCTGTTAGCTGTTAGCTGTTAGCTGTAGTGTGGAGATAGCTGTTAGCTGTTAGCTGTAGCGTGGAGATAGCTGTTAGCTGTAGCGTGGAGATAGCTGTTAGCGCGACCACACACAGCAGCAGTGAAGATATCAACACTGGTGGTGGAGTGATGTGGTAGTGATGTTGTTAGAGGAAAGTGTGTGTATGAGAGGGAGAGATTGAATTGGTACGACGTTAGTATTGTTCTCAGTGAATTTTCCTCACTTTTTTTTTCTCTATCTTTTCTTTTGTAATGGATGCATCATAATGCCAGAGAAGGAGGGAAGGAGGGAGAGAGAGAGAGAGAGAGAGAGAGAGAGAGAGAGGGGTGGGAGGGAGGAGTGGGATGGAGAGATAGACCACATCATCATGAGCAGAGAGTGGGCTTGACCTCTCAACCCCAGCAGCGGTCACGGGAGGGAGGGGGGAGGGAGAGAGGGAGGGGGGAGGGAGTAAAACAGTAGAAATACATTGTGTACAAAACATTAGGAACACCTGCTGTTTCCTGACGTAGACTGACCAGGTGAATCCAGGTGAAAGCTATGATCCCTTATTGATATCACTTGTTAGATCCACTTCAAACAGTGTAGATGAAGGTTAAATAAGGATTTTTAAGCCTTTGATACAACTGAGACATGGTGTGTGTATGTGTGCCATTCAGAGGGTGAATGAAGTGCCCTGGAATGGGGTGTGGTGGTAGTAGGTGCCAGGTGCACCGGTTTGAGTGTGTCGAGAACTGTTTGCTGGGTTTTTCAGCAAACAGTTTCCCGCGTGTATCAAGAATGGTCCACCACCCAAATGACATCCAGCTATCTTGATACAACTATAGAAAGCATTGGAGTTAACATGGGCCAACATCCCTGTGGAACACTTTTGACACCTTGTAGAGTCCATGCCCCGACGAACTCTCAGTGTAGATGAATAACACAATCCCTTGCAACCTAATATAACACATTATACACTGGGTGGTTCAAGCCTTGAATGCTGATTGGCTGACAGCCATGGTATAGCAGACCTTATACCACAGGTATTTTACTGCTCTAATTACATTGCTAACCAGTTTATAATAGCAGTAAGGCACCTCAGGGGTTTGTGGTATATGGCCAATATACCACGGTTAACGACAGCACTGTCATGCTTAAGAACAGCCCTTAGCTGTGCTATAATATTATTGCCCATATACCACACCCCCTCGGGCATTACTGCTTAAATATACTATAACACACTACAGACTAATATACTATTAAACATTATACTGTTTATCACACATTGCAGATTACTTACCGTATACCAATCATAAAAATACCCTGGTTACTACTGTCTTATTCACACGATGACAGAAGGACACCATCTGAATACATTGCAGCTGTGGTCCATTCATTCCATCACTTTACCAGGGAGCTGTAGAGAGTCCTTCTGTAGAGATACTGGAGGAGAGGTGTGTGTGTGTGTGTGTGTGTGTGTGTGTGTGTGTGTGTGTGTGTGTGTGTGTGTGTGTGTGTGTGTGTGTGTGTGTGTGTGTGTGTGTGTGTGTGTCAGATCAAATTTGATTTGTCACATGCTTCGTAAAACAACAGGTGTAGACTAACAGTGAAATGCTTAGTGTGTGTGTGTGTGTGTGTGTGTGTGTGTGTGAGAGAGATGCTGGAGGAGAGGAGGAATCTGGTCCTGACAGGTCAGCTCATTCCGTGGACACATCATTCAGCGTTCTGGGGACTTGGGCGGAATACGGAGGAATTTAATCAAGACTTGCTCTCGCTGAGCTCTCGGAGAAAGTGTGTGTGTGTGTCCCTCTGTCCATGTGTGTGTGATAGGGGTAATTAAAGAAAGGGAACTAACTTCGGGCGAACTAAAAAACCCTGAACAGCGGCCATTTATACAGGCAATTATGATGGCATTATCATAAAACAAGTGGCCCTAATGAAATAATCCCCCTCGCACCTCTCTTTTGTCTGCCAAGAGGATGTGTTTGTGTGTGTGTCACACTCAGGGAGCAAGGAACAGTCAAGGTCACGGCCATTAAAGACAGCATATTTATATAATGTCATAAAGCCACAGGCGCTTCTCTCTCTTTCTCTGTCTTTCAAACAATCTACTCAGCACTTGGGATTAAAGTTTCTTTCCCCGCTGAAGTATTTTTTAATTTGATATTTATTTACATATTTTGGCTGAAGATAAGGAGTAGGTACGTTTCGCTGGAGGCTATGAGTGTTCCCAACCAGCTGGACTATTTAGCTTTCTCACACCGCTTCCCATAAACCTCTGCTACAGTCCAACCAAAATGGCCGCCGTTGTTGTTTACCTTTTTGTGTAGATTTAGTACCCACCGGCAGCGTTCCTGTTTCTGTGGATTTTTATAACCGCAATCCCTTTAGCCGAGTAAATGCAATAAAAAAGCCTTTCCTTCCTTTCTCCCCTAGTGAGTGTAAATGATGTATAGCTAGGACGGAACTCGTTGCCAAGTTTCAAAACCCAGTGGCAAATAACTCGCTGTAAGTCATTTCGCCCCTATGTCTTAGGCTGTGTCCCAAATGGCACCATATTCCCTATGGGCTCTGGGCCCGTACCAAGTGTCTCAGAAAAGGTCCTAGGAATCCTGTTAAAACCTGTTTCAAGACTAAAAAACTCCCAGCTCAGAGTAGGTTTTAGGATGATGTTAAGACACGAATCAAGTGATAAAAGTGAATCTCAGCTAGTAATCACGACAGATTGAGGTACCTCAAAAGAAAGATGGTGATGATGCTCATTGGTTGGTTATTCCCCATCATTTGCACCAATCGCGATGAGGCATCGCCAGCTGTGAACGCAATAGGACGCTTCAGACAACCACGGTGAATGTGACTGTACATCAAATGTTGCAATGGTAAAACATTTGACATGATTTTCGCCTGACACGATCACGCTGCCTAATCTTAATTATTGATTAATCTGGTTCTGATCTCTTAATACGTTAACATGCATATATACACTGGGGGCCAAAAGTTTGGAATATTACTCATTCAAGGGTTTTTCTATTTGCACAATTTTTTACATTGTAGAATAAAAGTGAAGACATCAAAACTATACAATAACACACATGGAATCATGTAGTAACCAAAAAAGTGTTGATTTTAGATTCTTCAAAGAAGTCACCCATTGCCTTGATGACAGCTTTGCACACTCTTGGCATTCTCTCAACCAGCTTCACCTGGAATGCTTTCTGAAGGAGTTCCCACATATGCTGAGGACTTGTTGGCTGTTTTTCCTTCACTCTGCGGTCCAACTCATCCCAAACCATCTTAATTGGGTTGAGGTCGGGTGATTGTGGAGGCCAGGTCATCTGATGCAGCACTCCATCACTCTACTTCTTGGTCAAATAGCCCTTACACAGCCTGGACGTGTGTTGGGTCATTGTCCTGTTGAAAAACAAATGATAGTCCCACTAAGCGCAAACCAGATGGGATGGTTGTCACGAATGGGTGTTAAGAGAGACCAAGGCGCAGTGGAAGTATAGTTCGACATTCTTTTATGTTAACACTAACACTCAATTGTACGAACTATACAAACAAACCAACGATGCAATCACAAAAACGGAAGCACACTTACTTCCACTGACAACGAAGATAATGACCCACACACCGGTGTGGGACAGAACAACTTAAATAGAATCCCCAATCAGAGACAACGCTTCGCAGCTGCCTCTAATTGGGGATTCAACACAAAACATAGAACATAGATCTAGAGGTGTAGATCTGTCAGGCTCTGACCCTGGCTATCTAGAGGAGCCAAAGGGCTCCCAATGGCCAGAGCCTGACAATGGTGTATCGCTTCAGAATGCTGTGGTAGCCATGCTGGTTAAGTGAGCCTTGAATTCTAAATAAATCACTGACAGTGTTACCAGCAAAGGCCCCCCACACCATCACACCTCCTCCTCCATGCTTCACGGTGGGAACCACACATGCAGAGATCATCCGTTCACCAACCCTGCGAAGCTTCAGATTCAAGCCAGCAGTGGGATGAAAGGTGGTATGCTATTTAGGCTTATTGTGTGGATTAGGCCTCATGTGAAATCATTGTCAAAAGCTTCAGGGCTACTGTTGCATGTAGGTCTATATTATTTATGGGTTGATCATATAGAAATATCAAAACATTCGTTCAACAACTCCACTAGGCTAATAATGTTTTTCTTTCAATTATTTACTTACCCACATTATTTGAAGTTATCCCTTTAGAGAGCAAAATCACATTGTAAAAAAAAAAAGATTCCTAAATTGGGCATGCTTATAAATCGGGCAATTGAAGGCATCTAGGGCTTATGTCAACATTATCGGCAAGTGATTTGAGTTAAACGGGAGTGAGTGTGTTGATACAACGGTAATATTAAAGCAATTCTGCTTTTAACAACCATTAGAATACAATACAAAAGGAAAAACAAATATTAGCAAAGAATTAAGAGTAGGTATAGTGATCATGTCAGGGGAAAATGAGATCAAACGTTTTACAATTGCAACGTTTGACAATCACATTTACCGTGGTTGTCTGAAGCACAGCTGGTGACGCCTCATCGTGAAGGAACAGTACTACATGTAATTAAAGCAAATTGCTGCGTATCTTTAATCTAATTGAACAAAACATGGGCCCAATGCATTGTGCTTGACTAGTCAACTCATCACTAATTCCTACAATTAGGAAGGGGGGCTGGGGCCGCTCTGTTGGAGATGTGGTGGAGGTGTTTAAGTGTGTGTGTTATCCTGGATCGTGGCATCTTATACTGTATTGGTGCTTCTAATTAAGCCCCAAGAAAACAGTGTCGGGCTGTGTGTGTGTGTGTGTGTGGGTGTGTGTGTGTGTGTGTGTGGGTGTGGGTGTGTGTGTGGGTATGTGTGTGTGGGTGTGGGTGTGGGTGCTCCACCAACTCAACAATACCATTACAACATCTCAACCACACCATTACACCATCTCAACAACACCGTTAGACCAACTCAACCACACCATTACACCATCTCAACAACACCGTTACACCAACTCAACCACACCATTACACCATCTTGACAACACCGTTACACCAACTCAACAACACCATTACACCAACTCAACCACACCATTACACCATCTCAACAACACCATTACACCATCTCAACAACACCATTAGACCAACTCAACAACACCATTACACCATCTCAACAACACCATTAGACCAACTCAACAACACCATTACACCATCTCAACAACACCATTATTATCTTTTCATCATCATCTTTTCAAAACATCTCTACTCCTAAGATTCAGTATAGATGGTCCGCACTCAATAAAATAGATTTTCAAAGTTATTTCAGGCTATTTATGCTACTCATTCATCTCAACATTGAGGGAGTTATAAGTCTGGATCTGAATTGAATATGCTGAATGGAAAGCCGACCTGGGTGGTGAAAGAGTCCCGGCGTGATCCAATCCAATATGTCCACAAAAGCCTTGTCTGTCTGAGCTTAGTGGTTTCTCTAATGGTAAAGGGATCACTGTGTGGCCAGATGATTCCATGATTAGCCGGGTCCATATGTTGATATGAAAGGTCATATTCCGGGGGATTATGGGGGATCACGGTTGCCACGGTGATAATGATGAGCCGCCCGCGCATCAGGGTTGATTTACGTCCCATTCTCGATGTGACGCCTGGTAGGCAAGAGAGCGCACGCGTGTGTGTGTGTGTATACATGTCTTTATTTCAATGCGTAAGTGAATGCATTGGGGATTGTGGGGATTCTGATGTCTGTGTATATTTCCTGAATGACATGTCTACATGTACAGTGTCTAACTGCTTCTTTCCATCTGCTTGTGATCACATTACCCAGCATAGTGTAAACATGGTGTCAGGCATCGGATTGAATCCCCCCCTGTTGGCATTAGAGACAACAGTGTGTGTGTTTGTGTGTAAGGTGTGTGTGTGCTCTCTATCACATACCAAGGGCCGTTAGATCCCCTCTCTTCCATCTCTCCCAGCGAACACACCCGACGTAAAAAGTGGGGATTCTTACTCTTTCTCTGTTTTGTTGGACCGTGAAGCGTGACAGATCGCCACCGTCACTCTTCTAGTTTCTTTGAATGTCTTAAGTCTGTCATAAAGGCTACGGATGTGAGGAACCAGTCTGGGTTTCTGTCCATGTCAATTCACTCAGGTTTAATGTGCTGTAGTACAAGACGATGTGTTCCAGTTTTTTAATCTGTGTGTGTGTGTGTGTGTGTGTGTGTGTGTGTGTGTGTGTGTGGTGTGTGTGTGGTGTGTGTGTGTGTGTGTGTGTGTGTCGGATGGTATGCTGAGCGATAAATGAGTGTGTCAGGCCCTGTGAAGGCCCAGGGGAAGGAGAGGAGAGGCCCTCCTACATGTGGATACCCAACATTACTCACGACTCTGGGCTGGTGGGTTGAAGGCTTGACAAACGATGTATCCTCAACACTCTCCTCAGACCAACTCTGCTTCACAACAGCTTCATCTAGGATCTGTGTCCCCGGTCGCTCCACTGTCACTAACAGATCTCTGATCAGATCTGCCCCGATGCAATACCTGGGTTCAAATACTATTTGATTTCTTTCAACTTCTTCTTAGGAATTCTGAGTCATTTGATTGAGCATGCCTGGTGCAATGGAATCAATGGAATAGTCCCGAATGTATAAGCCCCGCCGCTATCTGGCACTCGGGGAAAACGGATACTATCAGAAACCAGCCTGTCCTGTAGGTTAGGTTATGTTTTGTAGTATACAGTATTGGTATTCCTCCATCACTCTCAATGTAACAGTCAGTAGTTTGGCTACTGGTTATTTACTACAGGGTTGCTGTTGTGAGTCCAGGCATGGTAAAGTGGCTTTTGAAAGGCAATAATGAGACCTCATTTGTATCATGCACTGCAGTCTACTGTATATTCTAAAGAAAAGACCACACAGACCTGATTAAGGACTGGCGTATGAGTCACTTTGGAAACAGAAAAGAGCTTTATTATTTTATCTGGGCCGTTCTTACATGTTTTGCGCACTTCAGTCTCTTGAGCGTTTTATAAATAGCACTGCGTGAACCGTGAGAGAACGCTTCCAGAAACGCACCTGATGGCCCCCCCCCCCCCCCCCACGCACACACATACACACACACACCACAATGATCGGCGTACTGCCACAAGGTGATGTATTCCCATGTCGTGTGTGTTGTGTCTTGACTCCAAACAAAACAGAGAGGGAGAGGGAGAGGGTGAGGGAGAGGGTGAGGGAGAGGGTGAGGGAGAGAGGGAGAGAGAGAGAGAGAGAGAGAGAGAGAGAGAGAGAGAGAGAGAGAGAGAGCGGGACGGACGGACGGACGGAGAGGGAGAGGGAGAGGAAGGGACAACAGAGAGAGAGAGAGAGAAATGGATAGTGAATTTGATACAGCAGTCTGTCAGTTTAATATGCAGGAGCCTCATCTCATCATCTGTTAGGGAGCTGTAGTCAGTAGCTTTGATACTTCCAGTCCCTGTCTGTCTGATGGTGGGGTGGACTGATGGAGGGGCCAGGGCCATTTATCAGGCCTTCTCCCCCCTCCTCCTGTCGGGCTGTGTCATACAGTGCTGGGAGAGTGTCGGACCTATGGAGATCCTATTCAATTGAGTTGTAAGATATATGTGATTTAGTGTGTGTGTGTGTGGAGGGGGTAGGATTGGAGAAGGATTATGAGTGTGTGTGTTACGCATGTGAGATTGTTTGTTTGAGCTTGTGTGCACACTTAAAAAAAACAGGTTAAGGAACAGTGTGCAAGTCTGTGTCTGAGTGCGTGTGTGTGTGTCTGAGTGTGTGTGTCTGAGTGTGTGTGTCTGAGTGTGTGTGTCTGAGTGTGTGTGTCTGAGTGTGTGTGTAAGTTCTTCTTTCTACTCTCCCCTGTTCCTTGGCATCCTGTTTTTATTTTCTCCTTTGTTGGTTTTGAGACGAAGCTCAACCCCTGTGGTGGCTCAGACAGATATTCGACGCCCGGCCGGTGATTGCATTCATGCGAGCCACAGTCGCTACAGCAGGTACCCATAAACCCATGGGGGCTCCACACATCAGTGTTTGCGTTTGGCTCGTTTTCCTGCAAATCAATCTGACCTTTTCCTTTCCTCCCTCGTCTGTGGTGAGGGACAATAAATTGCCATGATCCACACACACCTAGACACACACACACACAGACACCTTTCACGAGCTGTCTATTTTCACCTCTTCCGGTGTTAGCTGTCCCCACGCTGCAGTTTGTAGATGAACAACTTCAGCACTCCAAAAAGAGGGAAAGTGACAACGTCTGAGAAATTGTCCTCACCGGAACCTGTGTGTGTGGTGTGTTGTGTGTGTTTGCGTTTGTGTGTTATTGAGTGTGAGTGAAGAGAGGTTAGTGCAAGGGGGGGGGGGGCACGTAGCCTAGTGGTTAAGAGCGTTGGGCCATTAACCGATAGGGCTCTGGTTCAAATCCCTGTGACAACTACATTAAAAAAATCTGTAAATGTGCCGTTAATCCTAATTGTTCTGGATAGTGTCTGCTGAATGACTAAATTGTAAAAAATATTTCTATGCATGCATTTCTCAGGTGGCGAAAACAAGCAGCGCCCCATTGGAAAGCGAGAAGCGCAGTCTGACTCGAGGGTATCTTTATGGGCTGGTGTAGCGGCGCGGCAGAAAACCGTTCTCTGGGCTGTGAATGTTTTGATAATGAATTTAAAGTGGAGCCGCCGGTTTCAGCATTCCTGACCAACTCAATCAGAGAAGTCGACAACGCGGACGTTGAGTGCATTAGCATAAACAGCCTTCGCTAAAGGGCCTCTCTACAAGACTAAAATGCCCCTCCACAGAACAACAAACAAACTCTCCTCTTTGACATTTTTAAATATTTTTCAGGACGCTTTTGGACCTGAGCGTCTTCCAAGACTGGGAATGGTGAGAGGATTAGGGAAGTCCATAGCTTGATAGACAACAACGTAGAAGAAAGGCAATGTAAAGAGAGGTCACAGCCACAGACTGGCTCTCAATACAGACAGCATCAGAGAACAGACTGGCTCTCAATACAGACAGCATCAGAGAACAGACTGGCTCTCAATACAGACAGCATCAGAGAACAGACTGGCTCTCAATACAGACAGCATCAGAGAATAGACTGGCTATCAATACACAGACAGCATCAGAGAACAGACTGGCTATCAATACAGACAGCATCAGAGAACAGACTGGCTCTCAATACAGACAGCATCAGAGAATAGACTGGCTCTCAATACAGACAGCATCAGAGAACAGACTGGCTCTCAATACAGACAGCATCAGAGAATAGACTGGCTCTCAATACAGACAGCATCAGAGAATAGACTGGCTCTCAATACAGACAGCATCAGAGAATAGACTGGCTCTCAATACAGACAGCATCAGAGAATAGACTGGCTATCAATACAGACAGCATCAGAGAATAGACTGGCTCTCAATACAGACAGCATCAGAGAACAGACTGGCTATCAATACAGACAGCATCAGAGAATAGACTGGCTCTCAATACAGACAGCATCAGAGAATAGACTGGCTCTCAATACAGACAGCATCAGAGAATAGACTGGCTATCAATACAGACAGCATCAGAGAATAGACTGGCTATCAATACAGACAGCATCAGAGAATAGACTGGCTCTCAATACAGACAGCATCAGAGAATAGACTGGCTATCAACACAGACAGCATCAGAGAATAGACTGGCTATCAATACAGACAGCATCAGAGAATAGACTGGCTCTCAATACAGACAGCATCAGAGAATAGACTGGCTATCAACACAGACAGCATCAGAGAATAGACTGGCTATCAATACAGACAGCATCAGAGAATAGACTGGCTCTCAATACAGACAGCATCAGAGAATAGACTGGCTCTCAATACAGACAGCATCAGAGAATAGACTGGCTATCAATACACAGACAGCATCAGAGAATAGACTGGCTATCAATACAGACAGCATCAGAGAATAGACTGGCTATCAATACAGACAGCATCAGAGAATAGACTGGCTCTCAATACAGACAGCATCAGAGAACAGACTGGCTATCAATACAGACAGCATCAGAGAATAGACTGGCTCTCAATACAGACAGCATCAGAGAATAGACTGGCTCTCAATACAGACAGCATCAGAGAATAGACTGGCTATCAATACAGACAGCATCAGAGAATAGACTGGCTATCAATACACAGACAGCATCAGAGAATAGACTGGCTATCAATACAGACAGCATCAGAGAATAGACTGGCTATCAATACAGACAGCATCAGAGAATAGACTGGCTATCAATACACAGACAGCATCAGAGAATAGACTGGCTCTCAATACAGACAGCATCAGAGAATAGACTGGCTATCAATACACAGACAGCATCAGAGAATAGGCTGGCTATCAATACACAGACAGCATCAGAGAATAGACTGGCTATCAATACACAGACAGCATCAGAGAATAGACTGGCTATCAATACACAGACAGCATCAGAGAATAGACTGGCTATCAATACACAGACAGCATCAGAGAATAGACTGGCTCTCAATACAGACAGCATCAGAGAATAGACTGGCTCTCAATACAGACAGCATCAGAGAACAGACTGGCTCTCAATACACAGACAGCATCAGAGAATAGACTGGCTATCAATACAGACAGCATCAGAGAACAGACTGGCTATCAATACACAGACAGCATCAGAGAACAGACTGGCTCTCAATACACAGACAGCATCAGAGAACAGACTGGCTATCAATACACAGACAGCATCAGAGAATAGACTGGCTATCAATACACAGACAGCATCAGAGAATAGACTGGCTATCAATACACAGACAGCATCAGAGAATAGACTGGCTATCAATACAGACAGCATCAGAGAATAGACTGGCTATCAATACAGACAGCATCAGAGAATAGACTGGCTATCAATACAGACAGCATCAGAGAACAGACTGGCTCTCAATACAGACAGCATCAGAGAATAGACTGGCTATCAATACAGACAGCATCAGAGAATAGACTGGCTATCAATACAGACAGCATCAGAGAATAGACTGGCTATCAATACAGACAGCATCAGAGAACAGACTGGCTCTCAATACAGACAGCATCAGAGAACAGACTGGCTATCAATACACAGACAGCATCAGAGAATAGACTGGCTATCAATACAGACAGCATCAGAGAACAGACTGGCTATCAATACAGACAGCATCAGAGAATAGACTGGCTATCAATACACAGACAGCATCAGAGAATAGACTGGCTATCAATACAGACAGCATCAGAGAATAGACTGGCTATCAATACACAGACAGCATCAGAGAACAGACTGGCTATCAATACACAGACAGCATCAGAGAATAGACTGGCTCTCAATACAGACAGCATCAGAGAATAGACTGGCTATCAATACACAGACAGCATCAGAGAATAGACTGGCTATCAATACACAGACAACATCAGAGAATAGACTGTCTATCAATACACAGACAGCATCAGAGAATAGACTGTCTCTCAATACACAGACAGCATCAGAGAATAGACTGGCTATCAATACACAGACAACATCAGAGAATAGACTGGCTATCAATACACAGACAGCATCAGAGAACAGACTGGCTATCAATACACAGACAGCATCAGAGAACAGACTGGCTATCAATACACAGACAGCATCAGAGAATAGACTGGCTCTCAATACACAGACAGCATCAGAGAATAGACTGGCTCTCAATACAGACAGCATCAGAGAATAGACTGGCTATCAATACAGACAGCATCAGAGAATAGACTGGCTATCAATACACAGACAGCATCAGAGAATAGACTGGCTATCAATACAGACAGCATCAGAGAATAGACTGGCTATCAATACACAGACAGCATCAGAGAATAGACTGGCTATCAATACAGACAGCATCAGAGAATAGACTGGCTATCAATACACAGACAGCATCAGAGAACAGACTGGCTATCAATACACAGACAGCATCAGAGAATAGACTGGCTATCAATACACAGA